>DWIA01000109.1:0-14006 GCA_018248195.1 Archon apollinus
GTTGACAGTACAGTCTTTTTGCGGATCACTTAGCAAAGAAACTCAGTTCCGCCGCGAATGCTGTTAGAAAGATGAAATGTAATGCTGTTAGATGAAGAAGTTACGGATATAGCCTCTGCAAGACTAGTTTACTTTAGTTATTTTTACAGCATAATGTCTTATGGTATTTTACTTTTAGGCAGAAAAGAGCAATTCGCGCAATTTGTAATGAGACCTCTCGTGATTCACTAAGGGAAATGTTTAAAAAACAATAATATTTTAACTTTAACAGGTTAGTACATTTATGAAAATTTTATGCATCTACGTAAATTTAAACCACTATCGGATATAGTAAAAATAAGGAGAAACACAATTTTAAACTAAGAAATAATAAGAATATACATGTAATACAAGCATTGGTTCAGTTACTTTATTTGATTTTGCTGGTTAAATTTTAATACGAGAAATAATAAGAGACTGGATAATTCAAAGTTTAGACTGAATAAAATAAAAATTCTTTTATGGGTCCATGTACAAATTTTATTGTAAAATTCCGGAAGATATAGTGAATCTAACAGAAAATTAATTTAAAACTTATGTTAAAAATGTCTGTGCTCCAAAGCTTATTATTATTTAAATAATTATTACAATGATAAGAAAGCATGGAATGTATCCAACCAGTTCGTCGTTGGGTTTAATCTAGTAACACATGACGTTACTGTTATTTTCTAAACAGGTTAGCAACATATGTATATTTATGATTGATCAGTATTAAAGCGTTTCTTCTAACAACTTTGTTTGAGTATGTCATGCTAGCTTTAATGTTTCTGTCACAGGCGTCATACTAGGAACAGGTGCTGCTTGTGGATAATGAACTCCTTGACTTTGCAATACACTTATATATGCATTATTGAATCTGCTGTGTTTGGAAATTTTGTAATGGAACGTGCTACGCTTGTCTATGGGACTATTCTTTGTAAATTTATGTGTATCATTTTGAGACTAAAAAAATACACAAAAAAGAGGATAACTACGGAGTTTCTTTTGCCTGTTTCTTCTCCGCAAGGAACCTCATTATAAATCGGTGGTAGATTGTAAAAGAAAATGACGTTTAACAAACAAAATTTACATTTCTTACGTTGAGAAATAAAGAATTTTCATTTTATTTTCTCTAGGCACATAGGCTGCCAAAATTATCAGGATTATGTGTAATTTTATTGTTACTTTTCGCAACGTAACAATAAAAATGGAAATGGAAAAATGGAATAAAAATCCTTAATGATTTTTATTTATTTTGTAAAAATATCTAAATAAAAGATTCAATCGTATTTCAAAACTGAGATTCAAAAATGCTGTATCCAGAAGCTGCGATACAAAAAGTCGGTACGATTGGAAATTGACGCAACACAAAGGTTATTAAAATATAATTTATCAAACAAAAAAAAAAACTTTTATAGAATAGAATGGAATAAAATATTTTTATTAAATATGGATTTTTTTTCAATATTCTTCATTGAATTTTTTTTAACACTGGTTCGCAAAAAAGGTCTCTGTCCTGGGAAGAACCAACAAAAAACCCAGTCAAATTTTTTTAGTCATTTTCAAAAACAAAGTAATGTACAATATCAATGGTATCATGAATATAAAGATACAGAAATAGCTTGGCAGCGATCATCTCATATATATAATCTGTTTAGCACTAATATGTTTCTTTTTCCTTTAAATATAATTACATGTTATGCAGAAAAGGGATATACAGTTTTCAGTCACAACAAATTGTTGGTTTTCGGGTCTGATTGTGTAGTGATTGTCCCCGTTTCTCTGCATCTTAACCTACCTCCGTGAGCATACTTCGTTCGCGGATAGGTTAAGACGAGTAAGTGCCTTTTTGTTTAAGCAGACGGTTGTGGCATTTATAATATCTGCTACACAATTTACAGTATCAACAGTATTCGGAAGGTTACGCCGTAGTCGTAAATCGGCCAGGAGGATATCATTCCGATCAAAGTTCAGTCAATGTAATACACATATAATTCATATGCACGTAGTGAACGAAACACGTTCTCTAGTGAGTCTGTTTGAATCTGTGCAATCGGACTGTTATCTATCAATCTGCCAACTACCAATTTTGATGTCAAAGTTCGAGGAGTACGTACCAATTTCGAACACGCGTTTAAAACAGCTTGCGAACAAATAACTCACTGTAAATGAAACATATTTTGTTGCGAATTTTGATACTACATAAATTATTGTAAGCAGTATAAAACAATTTCTATGCAATTCTAAAAGTCAAAAGGTATATAATTGAAAAGAGACAGTTTCAAAATTTACAGGTTTTCTTTTAAATTTATATTTAAATAAAGTACAAATGCACTAAATTTTAACGAAGTCTTGATTATTCATCGCGTAAAGGTTTGAATCTAATTTTAATCCTTATGATTTCAAATACGATATTTAAAGCAAATCGTTAGAATTGTACAACAGTCGATCAGTGTTATATATATTTTAATATTGGTGGAAACGTACGAATTTGTTTTAAATAAAATTGTTTTATAAAAGAAAAAATGCACATCATATAAAATTACTACATAGCAATCAGTTTAAATTATAATTCAGTGCTAAAATTACCAATATAACATCAATTTTACTCTACAAAAATAGAATTCTACAGACAATAACCCTAAAATGCCACATGCACTCTTTTATGTGTAAATGCTGAATATTAAAAAATAGAGTTTTTTCTATTTCTAATACTCCATAATTGCAAATAATTTTGAGTTTAGTAACACAACGCATTTTATAGAATTTCTTTTTACATATTTCCTTTCATAAATCGTCTTAATGTTATTGTTATCACAAATTATTTTTGGCCCGAAATCCGGTTGATTTAACGCTGCAACGCTACAAGAAATGTTCTAAGAAATACGTTTAACATACCTAATAGAGTTGTGATTTGTATTATATTTCTTTGTATTTGATTTTTTAATGAATATTGAATATGAATCGACGAAATGTTTTTACTGGTACCACCGTAAGTACGAATAATTATTAATATTAACTTATTAGAATTATTGTGTACTAATTTATTAGTCTACTGTTGGCAGGATTCCTAGGATTTGTTTATTTGATTTCATTTATTAGTTCAATGGTGTAAGGATTCCTATGCAGAAATCCTTTAAGGTACACCGCAGTGCCAGTTATTCTGCCGTTAAGCAGTAGTGTGCAAACATTACTGTGTTTCGGCCTGAACGGTATAGTTAGCTAGTATTGATATATGGGAACTTAAGAACTGATGAACTGAACTCAAGGTAACGAGCGCAGTGTATTATGGTGAAACACAGATAAGTTCTAAGTTATGTAACATATGTTCCACTTAGAATTAGGTCAAGGATTAGCTCGCCCAGTGCAATCTTCAATAACAAAAGTATTGTCAATACTTGGTTTGCTGCAGCCCTAAAAGTAATTATTTTGAATTCTTATTATAGGTAGTATTGTGTTCTTACGATGACTAGTATTAGAGAACAGCTGTTGCAGAAGAACTATTTGGTAACTCCCATAAGTGTTTGGCATGCGGACTGGCTTCCAAGTGGGAATTAGCCGTAATCCACACTTGGCAGGCAGATTGGTGATCGCAATACCCGACGGACAACTCACTAGACGCTACTGCTCATCACGAGTCTGCGTCTTCGGTCTAGCACTTTTCGATGCCACATATTGGAAACCATTTTTCTAACACCAAATTTTCGAAGCATTTCCTTTAGTCCACTTATACGACACCCACGGGATGTAATAGGGTGGTGGATTACTTACATAACTTATGTATTATTATTCCATGCTTGTAAAAGTGCACTACTTAAGTAAGTCACGGCAAAGTGTCGCCATGAACTATGGCAAATTACAGAACAGCGCGTACTTTAAGTTTTAAACACCTATGAAAGCTATTTGTAAACTTTGCCAAACTATTCTCTATAGTCAGAGTTTAGATTAAATAAGGGTTGCCGCGTACCTTAAATGAAAAATAGCTGTCAAATTCTCCTGCTATAACAAATGCTAGGATAATATATCATCAGAGGCAGGTAACAAGCAAATAATTTTTTTTTTTATTAAATCGCATAATATTTTCTTTAACGTTTTTTCTTCTAAAGCAATGTGTGAATATATGTAAACGTTCAATTTTAGATGGGAAAATTTTACTTCTCTCTTAAATAACCTTCTATTCAATTCTTGAACAATTCGTTCATAATAATATTTAACATTAAAAGTGATGAAATATTTTATATGAGTGTTTTCACTTCAGCAAAATATCATTTGAATTTTACGTTTATATTTTAACAAATGATTTACTAGATATGTCGATGCAAGCGTCGAAAAGTTTTGTACAAAATCCTCGATAAATTGCCTTAAACTTGTATATTTCAGCTGCAGCTTTAGTTACGACTGATCGCGGGATGAAAAGATTTGTGTCTGTAACAAGATTTAGGGAGAAGACGGATCAATAAAACTACAGATAGATACTTGTTATATAGCAGAGCATGTAAATATATCGGGTTGACTAGGGTGGAGCCGTGGCATACAAGCGTAAGTAGTAATCTTCATAAGCATTTTTGATTTGCAATAGCTAAGCGATTGAATTCTTAGGTGAATGCAGCGTGTTTGAATCCCGAACTTGTGTGGTCTACAAATACTTGTTCCGGATCTTTGTGCGTGAAATTTATTCTGTAAGCCCTATCTGCGATACAGAAAATCCTAATATGCAACATGGTTTCTTATAACAAACCGAAACGAAAAGAAAGAATTAATGGATTCCATTGTATAACTAGATAAATTACAAGGGTTACGGTTAAGCTTTGGAAGCAAAAAACCCTAAAAATCTAAAATCTCTAGCTATGTAATCATTATTTTTTTGCTATTACGACACATGTTCTGTTTGTTTCAGTCTACGAATTGTAATATTTTAATATAATTCGTCTTAATTTTAACATTAATGTACTGGAAAATATGTATGATCAACGAGTAAGTCAAATCGGTTAAATCATACAAATAACAATTTCAGTTAAAACTATCCCGGGTTAGGTAATATCAGGTCTGTTCGCAGTAACATCCTGTCCATGGAAATGGAAGGATCCGAGTAAAACCTACCGAAATATTTCTTTAGGATTATTTCTGGTACATTCTTATAGAAGGGCAGTTACTGCTATACGACCCGATCGCGTCCTTCGCCAGAGCGGGGAGAGAGAACCAGGTCAGGCACGTGAATCTACTAGTGATAAGCTAAAATGATGATGATGATTGTGAAGAAGTAGGCACACAATAAGTGTATTTTTTATGAAAGAAGTAACCAGACGAGGTAATCGTTCACCTGATGGTAAGTGAAATTTTTCCCATAACTAATAGTGTGTCACCCAGAACACTTGCGTGGTAACACACTGCACTTGTCACCCAGAGACATCAGTTCTTAAGTCTCATATGCCCAGTTATTACACTAGCTCTTAGGGCTCTTCAAACCGAAACAGTAATGTTGCACCTTACTACTTCACAGACGAATAACTGTCACTGTTGTGGCACATATCTAGACAAACTACTACATAGGAGTTCTACCTTCAGTACGAATCGTCAAAGGGAATATTTTAAAAATAATATAAATGATATCCACAAACTTTCAGTATGACATATGTACATATATATTTCAATTTTGAGATCGTTTTATAATATAAGGGGAAACATAATACAATCCATGATTTTAGCGTCAGCTATCGAATTTTTTTTTCCTCTGAGTGGCTTACGTCATCAGTAGTTTACTTAAGATATAGGCCGCACGCAAGTTTAGTATAAAAATAAGTGTATGTCAATTTATCTTAGTATTCAAAATAAACATTTTAATAAATTCATTCACTCATGGCAAAAATAAAAGTATTCAAAATTCATTTAAGGCAGTCCTTACCTTCCTTTGACGTTCTTTCATTTGTATTCAAGTTGATTAGCCAGTTCTCAAGCGACCTGGCATTACAGATTTAATCTGCTTCGGCAACCAATGTTATATTTTATCATACACAGTGAATACGAAATGTGTTGCTTATATCAATAGAAAAATTAAGGTGCTTATAAATCGGAAACTAAACGGCAGCGAAATCAATCTTTGAATAAGTGACACAACGAATTGATTATTTTCTGTTGTTCCGTAAATGGATAGTTGTTACGAGTGAATGCGGTAACGAAGAAACATTAATAGACCAGTATAACAGGAACTGTCCTAGGCAATAATGAATATATCATCTTCTAGTCTAGACTTACGTAACCGTCATCTACATTTTAACACCACGCTGGATCTTGGCAAAGTGGTGGCATATGTTCACTAAAAATAAAATATATGCACCAGGTATTTTCGACGACCGTGTGGCCTAGTGATTAGAGTACCTGACTTCTACGCCGCAGGTCCTGGGTTCAAATCCCAACCGGAACAAACATTTGTAAAAAAAATCAGTTGGTTTTCGGGCCTGGTTGTACTGTACATGTGAAATGTATGTCCGTAAAACGCACCCACGATGCAGGAAAAATCCCATTGCAAGGCATCGATTTCTTAAAATAAAAATAGTTTATATGTTTAGCTGCTACATAGTAAATACATCAGATTCTCGGATTAGGTGTGATGTGATCGCTATTGACGATTACGCCAAATCTCTAAAATATTAATCTATTATTATATTAAGTAAAACATTGTTGTAAAAATGTATACTAAACCTTTTAAGATATTTAATCATCTCTTGATGAAGATATTTAAAAATCTCTCTTGTCATAATAAACTCTAATAATTCTGTGAAGATTAACTGTACGGAATACACAAATCTGAAAATTATTTAAAGATAACATTTTCTTCAATTCTATCGGGATAAAGAGACTAGTCAGTGATTTATTCACATCTGTACAATGCTTGCAATTTTATAACAAAATTCTTCAAATTATCATGAGTTTCTTTTTCACTTATTGCTCCACACAAAACTTTCTCTATTCGTTGACTTAATACCTCTAGTTGACAACAAATGTGTAACAAAAAAATGGGAACTAAAGGATCAAATCCGATGTACATTGTGACGGCACAAATATCAAAATTAGGCAAAGGAAAAACAAAAAAAAAATGTACATACTATCTTTATGCGTTTCTATTTGTTTTGGATAAGTCATATCAAACATGGGGACCAGCTTAAATTTTCCTTGGTAACAAGGAAATATCATGAAACATAAAGCTTTCAATGGAAACAAGATACCTGTAGGAATAGTGACAAGAACCCAAAATTTGCAAACAAAAACCCTTTCTTAAATATTTTAACATCATTTTCTTTTCTTCTGGTGCGAACTGATCTGTTGTTGAATAGTCTTCATTAATAATTTCAATTAAATCTTTAAATACCTTTTGGTGACGAAATAGAACAAAATATTTAAAAGAAATAATCAGGAATAAGATTGCCATCGATCCATTTTTAACGGCATCTGTATATTTTGCGTTGGGAACTTGGGAAGAAAGGAAAAGGGAAGACAAGAAAGAAGACATAATTGAATTAACGAGAAAAATAAAGCAGATACCAGATATAATATCGACAAAAGCAAAGCTAGCGAACCACATTTGATTTTACGAAATACCGAGTCGAGCGCCAATCAATCTGGAAAAAACAGATTTCTGTTAAAACGTGAAAATATCGTGATAATGTTGATCAGGACGAGTAAGGCCATACCAGATACTTAGCTAAGCTGCAATGAGATTTTTCAATGTGAAACTGAATGTATGCGTGAAATTCAAATAACATGTCAACGACTGTAAGTCCTTTTTAAACCAAAAGAAAATAAAGAAAGAAAGGAATAAAATAAAGATGAGACTACATCGCCGTTTAGACGATTTTTAAGAATCGGCTGGATATTCTTATACATTTTATTGCACATCTTGGATGTGCTTTTCAGTGTGGACACAGTTGTTTTGGTGTTGTTTTGCTTCACGTGAATACTATTTTCTTTATTTATTCTAGATATGTTTTTACAACGATAATATTTTATTTGATGAAAATATTGTCATTTTTGTAATATGCCATTCTCTGAAGGTCACTTATTTAAAAAAATCACAGACTTGCATTTACTAACTTCATAAGCTTAGAAACGATACATTTTGCATACATACCACTTAAAGCACTTTCAATATACCTCTTAATTTTTATATACCTTGCTTGTATGGGATATAGTATGTGAATATCAACAGTTACATTACGTAATAAGAAAATAGCTTATGTTTAGGTTAGCAACTTATTTTATTTTTTGCAAAAGTAGTTAGTTTAGTGATAAAAAAATTGCATGTAACAGTGACCTTAATTTTTTTAAACGAATGTGCAAATGTTTTGTGAAGAACTAAGAATGGTAAATAATCATTGAAGTTTGGTAAGTTTGAATTGACTGTGAGATTTTATTTAAAAAATAATATGAGTATCAAAAAGGTCTGTGAGCATAATGGAAACCTTAATATTTTGTCAGGAGGATTGAAATTCACGGAAAAGTAGTTGTTAACTAAAAAGGAGGCAGAAAGAACGTTTTGTTAAAGAATATTTAGGGTCTCGTTTAAAGGAATTAAAACAACTTTGGAACAAAATTTTCAAAATATTTTTATAAAAGGAATTTTATAAGTAGTTTAGTGAGTAGTTTCTCCAAGACATTACCTCAGTCTAGTTATTAGCAAAAAGTATTGCACAAACTAAATATAGATATTCAGATAATATCAACGGCAACGATAATTCCATTACTCTTTTAAATGTTTGGTTTATTTATAGTGAGATTTAGATAGTGTTAAAAAACTATTATATTTATAAGAGATGTCTGATTGGCGAAGCGGAACGTCTTTTAAACATGTTTTGTCCTAATTACAGACATTAATAATAAAAGAAGAATAGGCATTGTTAGAAAGGAGAGATAAAATAAAAAAAGTAAAGTTTCAGTCTATGAATGTACCACTGAGCACTCTCATTTATGTGAGGGTGTTGGAGTCGGAAAGAAACCGCCATGCTGCTCCAATACGGTAATTGATGGACTTCACATGTCCTCGAAATATTTCTTATTCTTCAGATATGCTGGTTTCCTTACCATGTACCTTCGAGCACGTGATAAATCAGCACTTTAAATTGCAATTAACAATTTTAGTGGTCATGGCACCGGGTATCGAACCCAGGTCACTCGCATACTGTGCAATTTAAAGCAAGCGCCTAGCCCCTGAGCTACCATGGCTGAGATATTATAACAAGAAAATAATTATATATCAAAGATTAACTATAAATTTTAAGAGTTTTTGGTCATTATTATAATAATAGCCCTTGACAAGTTCACTGTTAATCATAGGCTTTTCCCATAGATTGCCACAAAATACGGTCCTGAACAACCTGCATTCATTGCCTTTTCATCTCATCGAGAAGATAGATATGGAGTTCTTGCCTTCCGATTTTCATTCGGCTTGGTTATTGTATAAAGCTTACATCAAATAATCGAAAAATACACATCGCAATTTCGTAAGGTATAACCATAAGCGCTTCTGTTGTGTTTGAAATAATCTTTCGAAAAATATAATAACTAAAAGAGTGAATTTGAAAATTGTCTAAAATCAATCGAAACTCCTTTTTTCATTTATGAAACTCATGAACACTACTTCTTACTTTTATTTGCGGATTAACTTTAATTAATAAATATTATATTGCAAAACGTGAAAAAGGCCATTAGGCTTATGGCAATACACATGTAATACATATAACCCTAAGGTGTAAATTATAATATTGCATTAAAACCTTTTCGTGAAGGATACTTCTAAATTTCTTCATAAAACTACGTCATTAAGTTTATCAACTAAAAAAAAATGAATGTCATGAACTAATGAAGCATTTTGTTTTCACTCAACTGATTGTCCTTTGATCAAGGTGCGTCAGAAAAGAAAATTAGTCATCTGTTTTTGTTCATCCGCCTGAAGGAGTATGACCCTAGTTAATTAAGATTTAATATATGTATGTATATGTTTAAATTTTGATTAACGCTATGTTATTCATTGTACGATAATTTCCATCCATTCCACAATAATTTCCACCTACACTAATACTATCTATAATATTGTTGGAGGGTTTCTGGATTTTTATGCTCTTATTTATGTAATGTATGTTTCTAGAAAATTATAGAAAAACGCGGAAATTACTTATGTGATGTCTCACCATGTCTGTGGAATGTATTATAAGTTACGGTGTTTCTCTGTGCCAGGAACTCCTACCCCCAAATTATAACAGCATGTCTGATACGGTATCATAACGTACGGAACTGTATCAACAGCCACACGTTCCAGTGAGTTGTCCGGAGCAGTGTTTTTTAGACACGTATTACAAATGAGAGCATGAGCAAAATTCTAACTTCAAATGATATTCTTTGAAACATTCCACTTCCCTGTCGTAATTTCATGCATCATTAAATATATTCCTTCAAACCGAAATTAAGTAGAAAGCCAGATGGTCCTTTGCATAAAGCAAATGACTTTAATAATGAAAGTTTTAAAAGATTTTAAATTGAGCTCCGCTTTAGTATCTCATTCTAAAGCTATCGGTTTGTAGTAAATTTAAATTAAATATGCGAAAAATGAGCTCATATTCCTGATAGTGGCCCTGTGAGTCATGAGTACCTACATCCAGCCTTTGATTAATATAGAATCAAGACGCAGGGGCGTTATCACCTCCATGGTAGTCCTTGGAATAATCTTAGTACATAAAATACTTCATTGCCACTGGATCTCGGGCTATCTATATTTACCATATAAATAATATGAACATTCCTTCATTTTTCTTGATCGAAATAATTAAAGGTGAATGCAGCACACATTGTCTATGACATTAGGATATCTAACACCGCAATCCCCCTGTGCCATGGGTTGGTAGTAAACTGTACTGTAGTACTCTTTTCTATAAAATATTACTCATAATTAATAATGAGTACGAGAGAATGTAGATTATTCTGTGTAGTGTTGTCAGTAGTATTTAACATTGTACTCTGATCTTTAGCCATCATAGTGTTTACTGATAAACATTTGTGGTTTTCGTACAAATTTATTATTTTCTTCGATGTAGTATCATTAACTGAGTGCAGATAGCCTATTGAAGCTATCTTTAACTTATTCTCCAATTAGAGTTAATGGCATGAAAGTTTCAGCGACAGCAAACTTATAGTAATTTCATTATAGACCACTTTAAACAGAACTAAGCCTGGACTGGTAATTCAACAGCTATAAGTTGCATGATGCGACGCGGCTTGCTCCATTGAACGAAGCTGGGTCTAACTGTGGCTATTGAAATTGTCTTTCTTACAGATTGGTATTGTACTAGTAAGTAATTATGAGTCTGTGCAAATATCTCATCCGCTCTTACAGCCATATATGATGCTCCACTGGTTCATTCTTTACATTTCATTATGAATTGATTTGCGTTCGTTTCATAACTCTAGCTTTGATTCATGTATGTTATTAGAAGCAAAAATAATTTAAAAAAGCAAGACATTGAAATATTACTTTAACTAAGACAAGGTCCGAAAAAAATTGACAAGCGCCATTTACAGACAGCATGATACAATGCAGTTATAATACGAAGGGTAAACATTTTTATATTAAAACGTTTGAATATGGCCTCTTTTCAGGTATGCTATAGCACATCCACAACTGACTCAGCTCGAATGAGGAATGACCAATCTCTCATAAAAATTCAGCGTAAAGTAGTAGTATTAAGCTACCTCGGGCCGCACAGTGTATACTCCCTGTCTTGATGCTTATATTGTGAGTTTTTTTATTTTCGTTTAATTTTTTGTCTTAATAATGATAAAAATAGTGAAACAGTCATACGTTGCTGTATAACATTAATTACCCATAATTCTAATGACAAAACTATTAAGCAGCTAATAAGTCTATCCTTAGATCTATTTACTGTCAAATGAAATCATTAACTTTACTAGTATAATTTTTAAAAAACGCAAACTCTGCTGTCTTTTAAAAATCAAAGCTTTGATACAAAAAGTAAAAGATTTGCTATACAACGCCAGCATACAAATAACTTCCGATGAATTAAAAGATTAAATATATACTATAAAAAGCTCAGGAGTCTGTTTGTGTAAAGTATATTCTATTTCATAAAAGTAAAGTAAAAGTTTCAGCCTATTAATGTCCCACTGCTGGGCACAGGCCTCCTCTCAATAATGAGAGGCTCAATAAGGAGCCCCTCCTTCATAATAAATCTAAATATTATTAATTTTCATTTAAGATTATAATTTGCAGTAATTTGTTTAGCGCTGCGGGATAACACATTAAAGATAGTCGTTGCTTTCTCATGGCTTGATTAACGCTTCAAGCTACTAGTAACGCTTTTAATTGGCATATTGTATACATCTTTACGCTATGCTGCAGCTCTTTGCTTTGGCATGTAAGCTATGCTCTATAAGCTTTCTGTCCTTCCTGTCGTGTCATGGATAAATCTATATGAATGGCATATGGTACCACCCTAGGGCCAGTTATTGTGTGTGCGAATATTACTGTGCTTCGGCTTGAAGGGCACTGTGAGTTAGCGTAATCACTGGGCATTGGAGACTTAAGAACTGATATCTCAGCCTGACGAGCGAAGTGTGGTGTCACACAGAAATGTTCTGGGTGACACAACATCTGTTATAAAGAGTAATTACAGCTTCCTAACATATATTTTTTTCAAAATGTTATTATATTTTAGCACTTCGTTGGCGTGAATAATATATATATACACATGTCAAATAACAGCTTTCTAGTACTAAATGTCTCTGAGCTAAGCCGCGGACGAACGGACGGACATGGCGAAACTATAAGGATTCCTTGTTGACTACGGAACGCTAAATAAATGTAAGGAAAATTATTTGTAGAGATTTTGCATTTTTGATTTTGAAATCAAAATATATGCAATATAAATTGTGCGATCTGTACATATAATAACGTAACGACTAAAATTTAGGCAATAAATGAAACGTTGGAGGGAGTAATAAAAGAAATTTGCATCAGCGATGGGGAAACATTAAAAAAAGTATCATATGAATTACAAACGTCGTAGCAAAGCAATATGTGAAAAATGTGTTTATTTTTCTTATTTGAAGCAAACAAATAATATGAAATGTTCAACTTTTTATTGTTAATTGTTGTTGGTATGAACAACTTTGTATATTTTTATTTAAATATTAAACATTTTATCAGTTACGGATGGGTGAGTTCAGTTTCGCAGACTATTACTGAAACCATTGCCGTCGTATTAATCAACTTTATGCCGAGGTTAATCTTAGGATTTGACATAATTCATATTAACAAATGCGAAGTAAGCATGTTTATTTAAAATAACATTACTGTAGGTTAAAAAACAAGCGTTTATTAGCAGATTAAATGAAAACTACATGGTCTTAAAATTAAGCAAATTTTGACTAAGTATATTATTCAATGATCGAAAATCGATTGCAACTTAAGATTCTTGTAGATAATTCTCAAACTACTACGATAAGTAAAACAAAGGATATTTAATATACTTTACTAAAAGTAGCTTATGCAAGATGTGATCATGCAACAAATCTCCTGTTTGTCATGTTTTAAAAACATTTGTTTATTTATAGCATATGGGGAATAATGCATTTATTGGTACTCTAAGCTTAATCATTAAATATTACTACCAATTTTCTGTGTTCTTTCATATAAGTTTTACTATAATTAGTTTCAAAGACATAGCCAAAGAAAATCATAAATAAAATGTATAACATGAGGCTCAGTCTAGTGAAAATTTGTGATGATTCCAAAGAATAGCATTATGCGGTACGCGTAAGGAAAGGATAAAACGTGACGGTGTTAGTAACTGCGAAGGCTTCCGCATGAAAATGTTTTTTGGGTAATTTGATACATGTACTATATGTATGTTTTTACTAGGTGGTAGGATTCTATGCAGAAATCCGTCTAGGTAGGTACCACCCCAGGGCCAGTTATTCTGCCG
>DWIA01000110.1:0-14006 GCA_018248195.1 Archon apollinus
ATATTAGTTAATTGAACGATAATACATGATTACAAAGATATATGTATAGTGCCGTGGTAGCTCAGGGGCTAGGCGCTCGCTTAAAATTTCATAGTAAGCGAGTGAACTGGGTTCGATTCCCGGTGCCAGCACCACTAAAATGGCAAGTTTAAGTGCAGATTTACCACGTGCTCGACGGTGTAGGAAAACATCGTGAGGAAACCTGCATGTCTGAGAAATAAAAGAAATATTTCGAGGACATGTGAAGTCCGCCAACCCGCATTGGAGCAGCGTGGCGGATCCTTCCCGGCTCAAACCCTCGGCAAAAACCCTCTCAGAAATGGGAGGAGGCCTGTGCTCAGCAGTGGGACATTAATGGGCTGAAACTTTACTTTTACTTTTACTATGTATCATTATATCCAGCCTTACTGGGCGCTTGTATGATGTCATGTGGCATAGAGATCCAAAGCAAAAATCGAAGCACCATAGAATTTTAATCTATATAAAACAGCAAGCCAGGAAATGGTTTGCATTAATTGGTGAAAATCACTTGTTGTAGGATTCTTATATAGGAATCCGTCTAAGTAGCTACAACTTCAGGCCAGTTATTCTGCAGTAAAGCAGAACGGTGCCGACATTACTGTGTTTCAGTCTGAAGGATTCTGAGATTGTACTAGTGTATAATCACTGAGCATAGGAGACCTAAGATCTAATATTACAAGGTAACGGGTACAGTGTAATACCATGTTCTGTATGTGTGTTTGTGTGGCACAGCATTTGTTATGGGCAATCGTTGCACTCACTATCAGGTGAATGTTTTGCTCGTCTTAACGCTACATACAATAAAAAAAAAACATATGTTTTCATAGCATGTCTTAGTCGATTTTTACGACACTCATGAGACAATAAGGGGCGGCAGATACTCTAACGCCGCTACTACATAGCAATACCTAAATTTGGAAACATTTGGTATTTTAAAATAGCAGCTGTTTTGTTTAAGTGCTTGCTTTGTAGACTCTTAGAAGCCTGCCGCGGTGCGCATAGAAGAATGATCGCGTAGACGGTCTACTTACATGGTACCACCAATAATATATGACAAGATATCCTCAAGGATTTTACTAGATAGTATTTGTGTGCAGAATGCTATCAACTGTTGTTTTACTAAATTTTAGCGGAGCATAATAAATATCCCAGCTATTTTAAACAATTCTTCTCTACTATTGAGGAAGATACTGTTACAAATATTGTGGTTCATTAATTTCCTCTGTTGCGTCTTTTTTTCCATTAAGGTACCTAAAATTGTTTACGTCTCAACTTTGATGATTTTTTCTGTGCGATAATCAATTTAACCGAAAGACAATAATGTCAATTATAAAAGTATTGGAATATTGGCATTAGTAGTACATTAGTTAATCAATTACATCGTGAAGTCTTATATTATGGAATGAAAGAAAAGTCACACTCTTCCATATGGCTGTAATTTACTTACTTGTACACACTTGTGCAACAATGTACTTAATTTTGATAAATAAACAAAAGCTAAAGAAGTTGCTTTCTTAGTGTTTTATTAAAGGATTTTGCAAATAACGCCCACGCATCCATTAATTTAAAAAAATATCTTATCCATAACAAAAAAGATACATAATTTATTTTAGACACTTGCTTATTTACCAACAACAAAGAAATTCACATACAATAGTAGTTAAAATAATTTTATTAGATTAAATTAAAATAAATTTGTGTATCTTAATAAAAACCATAAATAATTAATAATGTTTTTATATATTGTTCTGAATATATATAGGAAAGCAATATTTAAACTATTTCTTTTCCTGTTGGCCAAATTTAAAATATTCCATAAATATATTTTTTTTTTCAGATATATACTGATTGTATTGTTTTTTATTTTAATGCCTTCTCATGACGACAATCAAATGGAATTCACGATCAGGCACCACTACCGCTTCAGTTTTCTTTGAGACCAACCTTAGCACCGTGAGCTCATCCGTTACGTCCTGTAAAATATTTTCAACTGAAATATAGTTTATTAGGCACTTTAAATTGTATGTAGATTAATCCAAAAATTGTATAAATTTTTGCTTGCCTGTAAGTGATATGTAATGACTAACAACGTCTTAGTAAAGTAGTAAGTTCTATGGTTGTATTCAATTACTATTGGCTTAGAAAGATTATGAAATCTTGATCCCGTAGTTTTTAAAGTTTATCATATGCCTTTATTATATATAAGTACATTATGTAATTTTTCACACGGAATAAATAGTTACTAAAGTTCTGATCAAATTCTCGTAAAGAACAGTTCATCCACGAACAGCTGCCGCTTACTAGAGGTTTACAACGCCAATAAAGTCCGTAACGTACACGAGGAATTTTTAAATAAAATTAAAATCTAGAAGGAATTTACTTTTATACCTCTTTAGAAAACACAGTTTCCGCTGTTTATAGTTTACAAGATAACTCGCAAAATAAGAATGAAACGATAGTTTCAAAAGTGCATACAAAAATTCGGTTTTGACGTTATCTACCGCCAACAGCTCAAATGATTGACACAAGTAGAGTAATAATATTGTTTGCTGCCCATAAATGTTATTCAGTATTTAGGCGTAGGGTAAACGTTTATTACTGGTGATAGGATTCCTATGCTTGGTTCTGTCTAGGTGAGTATCGAAGCAGAACCAGTTATTTTGCCGTGAAGCAGTAGTATAAACGAATATTACTGTTCCAGTTTGAAGGGCACTTAGAGCTAGCGTAATTATTGGACACATGAGAATAAAGAACTGATGTCTTGTGGTGGTGTGGTGGAGCGTCGTGCCGTGCTGAAATGTTCCGGGTAAGCATTTGTTATGGCCAGACGTTGCGCTTTGCATCAGCAAACGTTTTGCTCCTTTTATTATTTCTTCTATAAAAAAATGTAGTGGTAGGTAACGCTTCCGCTGCAATCAAAATGAAAGAAAACTACATAGCAGTCATAGTAAGCTTTTCTTTTCTCAAGAGCCCTTGAGGAAATTATCAAAACGATAACATTAGTAAAACAGTCAAAACGGATGTTGATTTCCTAAACTGGGTGCTAATACACAAATGATAGTTTTATGTTTTAGGTAATTTTTTTTAAAATAAATAATACGCGTAATGATGTAGCTTACAATTTCTTTCAAGGAATTATTAGCATGGTGTGACAAGTTCCTCATATGAGTGGAGTATGTTGCTGCCGTTAGACTGTCCAATGTAGTTGTCTCTGGGAAACCTGTTTATATCAAAAATTTTAATTAATTTTTTTTATTTTCATTATTTAAATATCAATTTAATTGATTAAGTAGATCTATGGCAGCTCTAAGGTTGAGCAACCCTAGTTAGATCCCATGTTCAGTACTTGCGGTCAACAGCGGTACATTAACAGATAACCCTAAGACATCAGTTCATAAGTCTCCTATGGCATATGGCAGTAATTACACTAGCTACCTTAAACCGAAACATAGGAATGTTTGCACACGACTACAACTACTGCCTGATGGCAGTGTCACTGCCACTGTCATTGTACTTATCTAGACGGATTCTTGCATAGGAATCCTATCAATATACATATATCCTAATTTAGGCATCTCCCAATTTGGAAGAATTTGCCGTAATTACCAAGAAAGCCCACCTGCTTTCTTTTAGCCGTTGCAGTACCAGACTCTTCGCACTTTGGCCTGCAAAATGTACAGTTCATTTAGTTTATGTGAATAATATATTACAAAGTAACCTAAAATTGCAAAAGCAACTTTAAACCTTAAATTGCACCTCTAAAACTGCAATTCCAAATGCTGATATTTGTTCAGCGGTGTAGAACACGATGTATATAAACGAATCCCCGAAATTAAAACAACCTCCCCAAAATTAGAGGAAGCCTTAGTCCAAGCGGTGAGACAGCTAAAGCTGTTTTCTTGAAGAATATAAGAGCTGCTGTTATAATAAAACTTTACCTTCGCAGTTAACGATAATTGTCCCAACGACGTTACCGTTATCATTTATTCGTGCCATCGTCTTTGTAACTACAGGACCCTGAAAATAAATAAAATATATACAGGTAGCATTCCTTTCTTACAAATTGTGTGTTTTATGAAACAATAATATTTTAAAGCGTACGGGGTATACAAACTAACACAAACTATATAGTCTGTTAACCATATGCTTGAACCGAACAATTTCAAGTTCTGATGTACATCTTACTTTTAATGTTGCAAATATGCAAACTAAAAATGCTTGTCAGTTTTTATTTAGCCACGTTCTTATGGAAGAAAAAGACGAGACGAAGAAATCCTGACGGTATTTGTAACGTCTGCTTATAACAAATGCTGTACCAAACAGAATATTTCTGTGTGGCACTATACTTCGCTCTTACCATGAGACATCAGTTCTTAAGTCTAATATGCCCCGTAATTACAACAGCTATCAGTGCTCTCTAGACCGAAACACAGTAATGTTTGCACACTACAGCTTGACGGTATCTTTACTAAATCTGTAAAGTAATATAGGAATCCTCCCACCAGTTCAACCGTCAGTTCTAGTTACTTCACGTTATCATTTCACTGAATTATTAAAAATTCTGAACTATATTTAATTTTACTTTTGAAGCTTTATTATTTTGCTTAATTTAACTTTTCAAGCTTTAAACATGATTGCATCCGATTGATAGCAGCGTACTAGACTTAAGGCAAGTAATGAGATGCAGCATCTTAGATTCGAGACGTTGGTTAGTGCCGTCGCCCATCCATCCCAAATCTTTCAGAATTTAAAGAGGTTTCAATTTAACAGGAATCCACTTGACTAGTATCTAGGTTTTGCTTATTATATAAATAATCTTGAATTATGAGGACTTTCTCCCAAAATCTTTCGGTTAGTAGCCGTATCTATTATTAGGCCTTAAATATTAGCACACATTCGTGCCGTGTGTCCAATGTAACACTTATGTAATAAGACTGGAGTAGGGATTAAATTAACTTAATAATAATAGATCAATATTGGTGATTTTTGTGATCTGCATGATTTGTACGGCAGACACCTCTAGTTAGAAAACAGTATATAGAGATATTCACAGAGAACTTCTCGTGGATTTTACTTGATTTAAACTTCATATCGACGACCAGGTATTCAAGCACGTCGACAGCAGTTCTAGGTGGTTAGCGAACGTGGAATGGATTTATACCCTCGACACTTTTATTATACTACAAAATAAAAGTGTCGAGGGCATAAATCCATTAAGAAATACAAACAGTGGGGAGAAAGTTTACTTCCATATATTTTTTTATGCTAGGTCTCTCTTTTAAAATCTCTTCTGAAATCTCTTTTAAGGCTTCAAGATTAAAAAATGGTGTGGAAAAATATTTATTCAGTTTACCATATAATTTTGAGCAATCTCCATAGTTTCAGTATTGTTTAATCGTGCTTTTGGATTTTAGTAGTTGTCAAGTTTTCTTTCACGAATTCCTTTTATGTGACAAGATACGATACACGATGACACACAGATTAAATCAATTTAGAGGGAGTTTTGCCATTGCTTTTAATTTAAAAGAAGTAAATATAAAAATGTAAAAACTGAAAATTAAATAATATATTTTGGACATATTTTCAAGAATTATCGTTCTAATTTTGTCCTCGTTGCTTTAATTTAAATCGGGATAAACAATAAAGCGTTTTATGTAGCTAATTCCACCCTTGGGTTTTAGGTTGCCTCTTGAGTCAAACTGCAGTAGACTTTTACTTCGCCAAAGGCCATTCGACAACATACTAAATTTAGCTAATAACCTTATCAATATTCATTCTGCTCCAAATAATAATCACTCCAAATATGCTTAAAAACTTGTGCGTGAAGGTGATGATTCACGACAATAGTCAAATGACGAGCTCGATCTTGCAATGCCATGTTTTGCAGTCCGTACCGTTTAGGCTATTCGCGTTTACATTATTATAATGCAAAAATTATATATTAGCATTTTATGATTTTGATTTTACTTTTTAAGAAATGCAAGACAGAGTTGAAAGCGACATGTCTTCCGACGTCGAAGAAGATGTCAAAAAAATATGCCAACTGACCAGGGATATGGCGAACGTACGTTGCGATCTTGGAGAAATAAGAATGCTTCTACCAAAGACTTGGAAGGACAATATTGACCATAACTGTCGAGATATTAAAGGCTCTGTAAGTATACGATTATTAAATACAAAAAAGTAACACCATTTTAAAGTCTCATCATACAGTCTTGTCACTCTCGCGCTTCACATGTCCCGTGAGATAGTTTGTCTTATTATTCTTTCGAATATTAGTCATCTATAGACCGTCTATGAGATCTGGGAGGTTTCTATCTCCTTTCGGGTTGTCGACTTGTTGTTTTATGAGCGACGTTTGCGTATGGTTGCATTTCTGTTGAGTTGGCAATTGGCTACTTTTACCACCATAGGTTTGAATGGAGTGCGGTTGTAAAGCAGAATCACCGCGTCATTTCTCAGAAGTATTCAGAGATTAATGGAATTTCACAGTCGCTGTTAATGGTAATATTGCGTTGGAACCACCAAGCTCCGGTGGCTAGTTGCAGAAATGTATTTTGCACTATTTGCAGTTTATTTATCTAAGGTCTCTTCGCTTGTGCAACAAGCGATGAAGATAAAGGCAATTACTGGTATTATGTAAGCCTTGTAGAGGCGTAGCTTGTGTCATAAACACATTTTGCTGAAAGAGAATACTAATGAGTGTAGGCGTGCTGCGATAAGGGCCGCTTTATTTTGGACGTTGTAGATATGCGACGTGAACGTTATCGCTGCATCTGACGTGACCCCAAGGTATTTGATATTATTAACACGTTTACGTATTGCTATATTTTATATTAGTGTGACATAAGTAGATACCTGTATCACACCTTTGAATACACTAAGATAATATTATTTTCTGCCAGTAAATGGTTCTCGGATTCTAATCATGTTTTGACTCATATTTGCGTCATTTTCTCATTTGGTCATGTATCATTATTTTTTATTATGTAATTTAATTTGCATGACCTGCAGTCTGTGACCACGTTCAGGATCGCCCCAACCATTACATCAAATTTGACAGACCACAAATCCTTGCAAAAGAACATCGATTTCTACCCAGGATGATTTGCGGGGCTATTGAAATTAAAAAACATCCTAATTTCAATAGAGAAGATGGTTGGGTTCTACCACCTACTTGGGATTCCATAATTAATAAAATTAAATCCGAAGTCAAGAACACCACTGCAAGACTTCAAGACACTGTTAGCTCATACTGCGTAGATCGGACCGAAACAAATAATTAAAAGTTGAAAGTAACCTGGATTAACTATGACATTGGGATGTCTGACACCTCAGTCCCCCCGTGACCATAGTTGCTGTAAAGCACTCGAAACGTCGGGAAATAAATAGTATAAAAGAAAGGCGATAAATTCCGTAATTATATCGTTTTATTAAAAAAAAATGTAACTGTTTCCACAGTTGCCACTTCTGCAGCCGGGCTGGACACCACTGCATGTTGCAACATCCTGTAGTCGTGTACACTGCACCCGTCTTCTGCTTGCTGCAGGGGCAGATCCAAATATATGCGACGTAGTCGGACGGACTCCACTCGACGTCACTGGATATGGATATTACTTCGACCAGCATATCAATCCGAAAAAGTAATTTTTTTTGTAGTTGTCTATCAATTTTCCAAAGTATGCTTGACAATTTCAACCTTTATTTTTTTTTTAAATATTTGAAGTGAATCTTTATTTTGACGCGATAAAAGTTTATTGCAATATTCTTGCGCACCGTTTCTGGTATTCCTTATTAATATTTATCGCTTTATTAACAATTATTTATACACTGAACATTTAATTTACAGTGTGGATAGTTTACGTAAGTCATGTTTATTTATATATAAATTTCAGTTATAACATATTGTAGGTTATATATGTCTTTGTTCTAATTCTTTATATTATTAAAAAGTTAATTGACCTCTAATTTAGATGGAAAATTACTTTGGTAAGCCACAAAACGAGGCACTCATTTTTGCATGCGGATCTTAGCAAAGTAATTTCCATATAAATTTATAATGGATTTCCGCAAAGTAACGCCTGATTCTATTAATTGACCTCTTTTTGTTTATGTATTTTAATCTATTAACAATTTTTTTTTTCAGTTTTACCTCAGTACTCCAAATGCTATTCAAAGCTGGTGCGATTAACAACTCTATGAAAGCCAAAGGTCTTAATAATATAGACACGCCTCTGCATACGGCTGTCGAGTTGGCGAACATTGAAAGTATTAATGAGCTCCTTGAAGCTGGTGTATCAATCAGTTGTCTCAATGCAGCCGGACAAACGCCTCTTCATGTTTGCGTGCAAAAGGAGTTAGAAGAGCCTCTGCAGGTTTGTTTAATACAATAAAAATGTTTTTTTTATACTATCAACTTATTAACAACCAAAAAGAGGTCAAAATACCATACATACTTTGTGGCATCATTTTTTTTTAGTTTTATTAATGTATAATTATCTTTATTCTGTCAATAAATACTACTCATTAAAAATAAGACATCTACAGAAAAAAAATCTAAATTATTAAAAATTATAAATCATAAACACCCAAAAATACGCGTGGCTGTCATAAACAATTCTCAAAAACGTTTCGTACGGCCCCTATTTAACTTAATTAAACCCTAATTATCCTAATATAAAGTACCTTTCTACGAAGTGTACTTAAACAGACGCGGACGCCACCGGGCTAACATATGGCGCGCCCTGCCCCGTAGTTCAGTTGGTCAAGGACTCGATAATTCACGGGTGACGTCGCGTTGCTTAAAATAATTGCCGCGTAAAGAAAATTAACGTAACGTTCGAATATTCTAGTTCCGAATATTTATCGATGATGCGGTTTTACATTCTATATACGACGTATTTACAGACGTACGTATCTAATTTATATTTTAACGCGACTGTCAAAATAGAATTTGGGTAGGTATATTTATTAGTCACTTTTATGTATTTAATTGTATATGCTGAACTATAGTAAAACCTAAGATATTACATATATTCTATCGTGTTTAGATTGCAGTTACATAAATCACCCTGAATATTAATTATGTTTAACTAAATGAGCGATGGACAACAATGGATATCGACTTTTTAAAGAAACACTGTATATTTAAAGAAAAAATAACTTAAATATATTTTGACTGCATTACTATGGTAGTAATTGGCTTTTATCCTTTAATAACTCTTATTTAATTCATGCACATGGTATATATAAATATTGTGAAATAATCAGTTTACTACTGAATATCCTCGCAATCTACTTAGTTGATGGTTGATCAAATTATTTTTGAAATGAAGTAATTTTGTAATTATTAAGAAATTTTTTCGTATGTTGTTTCAGATTTTAGCGAATTATAGTTACAAAGACGCCGATCCACTGATGGCTATAGTAGATGTGAAAGACATACAAGGGCATACTGTGCTTCAGGCAGCTGTAGAAGCTGCTTGGGTACCCGGCGTTTGTATAGCATTGGAAGCAGGAGCCGATGTAGCACTGAAAGTAATTACGTCATTATTTACTTTTCTTCTTTAATGTAATTTTTGATTGTAGTTTTCTAAATTAAGTTAAAAAAGAATATACTCCATTTGTTATATCTGTATTAATATTTTGGATATTTAATGTAAAACTCAATCATTACAGGCAAATGATGGCGAAACACCTATGCACTCAGCGGCAGCTCTTGGAAATATAGATGTGTTAATGGAAATACTTAGTGTAGCTAAACAAAAAGATTTCATAGACTGTCAAAATGAAGAAGGAGAAACGCCACTATTTAAATCCGTTATACATGATCATCATGAATGTGTTGTAGCTATACTTCAAGAGGGTGCTTCAATAAAAATAACATTACCAGGCGATGTTAACGTGTTTCATATTGCATCAGAATATGGCTATTTAGAAATACTAAGGACACTTCTAGAGTTTGACGATGATGTTACGCGCGTAATGATGAATTCTTTAACAGCAGGTGATAGACGAGGATTTGGCCCTATACATTTTGCTGTCTCTAATAATCATGTTCAATGTGTAGAACTTCTTTTATCGAAAAATGCAGACGTACGTCTTAGAACAACATGTAGTCCTCATAAATCTTCAACTCCTTTGCATCTAGCTGCAGTAAAAAATCACATTGACATAGCTGAAGTTATATTAAGGTTTGATAAAACTACAATTCACTAAGTTAATAGCATGGGATGGTTTCCACTCCATACTGCTAGTCACCATGGCAGTCGTGACGTCATAACTCTTTTACTTCAGGAAGGCGCTGACTTATCCGGCTATACAGATGGTCCGAAAAAATACAGAAAAACAGCTATAGACATGATAATGAACAATCTTTCGAAGCCTACAGATTTTATTGAAGACGTGTTTGATTCTTACATTTCAACGAATTGCCAAAATTTTTATGAAGCAAATTGTGAAGTCACAGTTGACTATAGAATATTAATGCCAAGTATTTGTGAAATGGAACAAATGAAAGTTGTTGAAGCTCTACTCAAAACGGGGAATAGATATGGCCAGAAAAGACTGCTTGTTCATCCTTTAGTAGAGAGTTTTCTTTATTTGAAGTGGAAATCACTTTTACCGTTCTTTTATACAATGATAGCTTTTTATTCACTTTTTGTATCATCTTTAACGATTTTTATAGTATCTGTATTCTTTTATAAGGATACGAAGAAGTCTGTACCACTATGGTTGAATGCCAATATTTGGGGCTACATAGTTTATGCAACGATATTTCTCATTATTTTTCAGGTAAGTCAGTTTTTACTAAGAAAAAATATACATTTTAATATCAGCAATCAGTTTTTCCGGCAAATCTTTGTCAACATTATTAATATATAGGCATGTAACTTGAATATATTTTAACTGATTTTTTTATATATATTCAGGAATTACTCTATATGAATGTTAAAAACAGAAGACATTTCTTGCAACTTGAGACATGGATTAAATTTGGCTCAATAGGACTGGCAACTATATTACCACCAACTGTATTGATATACTCTTGGTCTGAGGCAGAATGGCCACGACATGTCGCTACATTAGCTCTATTATTATCATGGCTAGAACTTATGTTTTTACTTTCTCGATTCCCAAACGGCGGCTACTACGTGCTGATGTTTGGAAAAGTCGCATCAAATGTTATAAGGGTAAGCTGTTATATATATTTCACAAATAAAAAACGTAGACATTATAGGTATGGTCAATATTAAACATATACTGTAATCTTGAAAATTTCTTTAAACACTCTTATTCGTAATAGATAACAGTATAGAGGTGTGTACAAAAAGTAAAGATGGTGTGGAAACAACTTTTGCTCCGCACTTAGTGCAAGCTTTAAAATTACTGTGACATTTCTATAAAAAAGGAAGTGAAGATTTCCACCTTCTCTTTAATTTAAACAAGCTTAAGCTGAAAAATGATTTAAGTTAAAAATTAAAAATGTTTTAAGTTTTATTTTAACTTTCAAATACTGTGGAACTGGTAATGTTTTATTAAAAAAGCATCTTATTTCAAGTATTTTTATTTCAGATTCTGCTTACATTTGCATTCTTAATTATTGGATTCGCTCTAAGTTTCATGGTACAATTTCATTCACAAATACCTTTCGAAGGTCCCTGGGCAGCTCTGGTTAAAACTGTGGTTATGATGACATCGGAATCCGATTATGTAGCACTATTTGATGAAGAACACAAGAACACAAAGGAACTAGACACCTCTCTTGCTATAGTAAGAGTTGTGTTTTTAATTTTCCTCATATTAGCAGCAATAGTGCTAATGAATTTATTAGTAGGTGTAGCAGTGAATGATATCAATGATTTGGAAATATTGGGCAATATAAGAAGGTTAGCAAAACAAGTGGAATTTCTCACTACTTTAGATAACCTGGTATACAATAAAGTGTTTAATAAAATTTTACCAGAACGAATGAACAAGCACATAAAAGATAAAAGAAGAGTTCTTGGAGCGATTGTATTATGCCCCGGTAAACCTAGGTGGAGACAAAATAAAGTTATGCCAACTCGTATACGAGATGCAATAATGAAAAAAGCCCAAGCACAGCAAAAGCAAATAGAAGATGAATTGGGAATGCAAATCTTTAATAAGAAGTTGAATGAAATGTATGAAATTTTAACAAAAACAGACCAATATCGTACGGAACAAACTGAATTAAATAAAATTGATAAAGAATCAGGAAAAGTCAAAGGTTGCCATGAGGAAATTTTAAAACGCTTAGACGATTTGAATGATGGTATGACAAAAATGAAATATCAGATGAACTTATATGTTGAAAAGTCAAAGTTACCAGAAGAAGAATAGAATATAAAACTAGATCAAATGTCTACAGAAGTGGCAGAAATTAAACAGTTTCTATACAAACTGGAAAGCAAACTTGGTAACATATAATACACGTACATCTTTTGTATGGGTACATATTGAGGATGTTCATGGGCGGTGGTGATCACTTAACATCAGGTGAGTCGCTTGCGCGTTTGCCCCCTCTTCTATAAAAAAATATACTAGCGTGTTATTATTAAATCTCGTTAAAAGACTGACGTTCAAGAACCTAAAAGAAATATGGTATATTTTATTAAACTGTGCGACTCTATTTAGGACTATAAACAAAAATAAATATTAATTACTTATTGTTTGTTTTATTTTTAGTTTGTATACTGGGATTCAAAGTTTACGAGAGACGGAATGTATGACGGTGATATTGAGCAAAGAGTGTTGGCTAGAAATCAAATATTTGGGGCCTTGAATAACTTTATGTGTAGCCAGAACGTGTCTAAAAAGGCTCGACTGGCTGGACATAGAGGAATACTGGTCCCCATACATATGTATGGTAGTGGATGTTGGGTCTGGTAGAAGAAGCAAGAAAGTAAGATTAATGCTGTGGAAATGAAAAGTTTGAGAAGTCTAGCTGGAGTGACGTTGATGAACAAAGTGAGGATCAGTGTGATAAGGGAACGTTGTGGTGTGGTAGAAGATTAAGTAACAAAGATAGACAAAGGGATGCTTAAATGGTTTGGACACGTAGGGAAGATGGGTGAAAGAAGATTGACGAAACAAATTTATGAGGCGAGTGTGAATGGGAAAGCCGGTAAGGGTCGACGTAGCCTACGTCGAAAGTACCCGCAAGTTAGGAGTGTATGAAAACACTAATGAATGTAGAAAAAACGAAAGATGTGTGTTAAGACAGCAGCAAGTGGAAAAATTGTTATCTCTGCCTACCCCAATAGGAAAGAGGTGCGACTTTATGTATTTTTACTTCCAAATGCATCCGGTAGTGCGCTTATTTTATTTTTATTTTTTGGAGAGTATATTATCATGACTGTATCTTATATCTGCTTTTATAAATAAAGTAAAACAAAACAGTTTTGGATGGCTAAAGTTACTAGCTTTTAGTGTTGCTGGAAAAGTAATAACTTTTTCAGATATTAGTGACCTTCAGGAATGACAACAGACTTATCTTGTTTAATTTTTGAAAGGCTATTGGCCATTCTAATAGTTTACGGTTACATAGACATTGTTTTCGTTTCTCACCTTTTTTAAGGTGAGACTAATTCGTGGTCTAGGTCTAATTATTCCATCTATGCAATTCTAATTATGCAATTTTTAAGGCAATAATAACACCACCAGCTAAAGAGTTAAAATGAGATCCAGAGATACATATTAAAATATTGTAGGGCGGTACTAAACACATTAAGCGTAAATACTTATATTTTATATATCTTAACACTGAGGCAGAAAAATAAGGAATTTGGCATAGGTTCAAAAGTCGTAATCTTTTATTTGCACTCTGTTACAGACAGCTCTTTAATATTACGCAGATGATTATTATTGTTTAAATTATTATTATATATAGAATAGAATAGAATAGAATATTTTTATTCAATATAGATTATTTACATAATGCTTATTGAACGTCAATTTTTAAA
>DWIA01000111.1:0-14000 GCA_018248195.1 Archon apollinus
CCCTAAATCTTTTTCTGAAATAAAAGCCTAAATTACCCGCTATAACATTAGTTATCAGCCAGTAAAAGTCCTGTCGAAATCGGTCCAGCCGTTTCGGAGATTAGCTGGAACAAACAGACAGATTGACAGGCAGACAAAAATTTTAAAAAAGATTTTTTTGCGTTATGCATTTAACAAAAAACTGTTATTTTGACATTAAATACAGCCACTTCAATTTCACGTATTTGTATAGATATGAGTTATTTTCAATCCATAAATACAGAATTTATTAATAAACTGACTACAAGATAACCTCTCGGTAGAGAGATGCAAGTCGGCCACTCTGGGCACCAGGCCGCGCGGTCGTTGGTCAGCTAGCAGAGTGGACCACGTGCTGATGAAATATGTAAATAAAAATAAAATTATATTAAAACTGTATTAAGCTTTACAAGTAAATAAACTTTCCCGAATACAATAGAATAGATTTAATTTTCTTCAATATGGAACATTTACATGACATACTCATTGAACGTTTTTTTTTACAAAAAAGTAAAGTAAAGTTTCAGCCTATTAATGTCCCACTGCTGAGCACAGGCCTCCTCTCGTAACTGTGAGGGTTTTGGAGCCGGGAAGGGTCCGCCACGCTGCTCCAATGCGGGTTGGCGGACTTATCATGTCCTCGAAATATTTTTTATTTCTCAGACATGCAGGTTTCCTCACGATGTTTTCCTTCACCCTCAAGCACGTGGTAAATCAGCATTTAAAATTGCCATTTTAGTGGTGCTGACATCGGGAATCGAAGGTCACTCGCTTACTATGAAATTAAACTACGCTCATTTTCCTCGGACATCTTCTTTTAAGTAATTTAAAAACAATATATTGTACATCATATAACAGTAGTGTCATCATCATCATTTCAGCCTATCATTAGTCCACTGCTGAACATAGGTCTCCCCCATAGATTGTAGTGTCATAAAGATGTAGAAATAGCTTGGCACCGATCACCTCATTCCCAGGGGTTATCATTATCCATTGATTCTATAATATTATAATAACCCTTTCTATAGTCTTTATTTAATAAAAGAAATTGAACTAGAGATATTAAAAACACTATAACATGCGGTTGTTTTTCCGCTGATTAATGGAGAAGCGACGCGATACTCGCACCAAGCTCGGCTTGTCGAAAGTGACAAAGTGTGCTTGAAATCTGGCCAAAAGCTAGCTTTTGATTTGTTAACACGAGTAATTCTTTCAATTGATGGTAAGTGTAACCTACATATAACATACGCTCTGTCATGCAGAACATTTCTGTGAGACACACTGCGCCCGTCACCCTGAGACAAGTTCTTAAGTCTCATATGCCCAGTAATTACACTAGCTCTCAGTGCACTTCAGACCAAAACACAGTAATGTTTGCATATAACTGCCTGACGGTAAAATAACATGCACAGTAGCAAAATGCACAGAAATCCGTCTTGGTAGTAACTCCCACCAGAAAAATAGTCTACATACATATGGTTTCTAAAGTAGGTAGTGTAAAAATAATTTAAAGACTGGAAATATATCGGAAAAAATATTAGAGGGTATTTGTAGAAGAATCAACGAGGTTGAGGTGAGGGAGCGGAACGGCTGAACAGTAACTACAGTGGATGAAGTCTAAAAATTAAATTCAGGCATAGTTATGTGAAATGTATTGATTCCGTAGTTTTTCATTGAAAGTTAAACGCAGTGAGTATTTTGAACGTGCAAGTTAATGTTAATCAGGACGAGTGTATGCAGTTGCGTCCTGAGATTGTTTAGTTTAGTTTCAGTTTGTGGGAGCGCCCCTTCCAAAGAGTATAATAATATATAGGGAACCCTTCCGAGCGGTTCGTTTGAGAGCGCCTCACTCCACTAAAATGTTATTCACAAAGAAATCGAATACATATTAGTAATTAACGAATTGTCCACTGTCTGTTAAGTATGGATGTCTTATATCGCTAGAACGAATATTGTAAAATAATTAAAACAATCGACCGTCGCGTTGCCTAGTGTCCAGAGTACCTGACTTGTACGCCGCGTGCCCTGGGTTCGAATCCAGCCGGAACCATCAATGCGTTTTGAAAAAAACTTATTTTGAATTTTGTTCTATTACCTTATTAGTTTATATTTTATTTTGGCGTCATCAAAAAAATTATATGCGTTTTTAAAATATCTTTAGTCGTGGCAATGGTCATATTAAACAGTACAGATGATGGTAAGTACACCTTCTGCCCATAGCAAATGCCACGTCACATAAAACGTTTCTTTGAGGCACCACACTGCGCTCGTCACGCTGAGACATCAGTTCTTGAGTCTCATATGCTCAGTAATCAGTGCCCTTCAAACCACTGGAACACTGTAATATTCGCACACTACCGCTTCACGACAGAAGAACTGGCAGTGCGAACAACTGCACATTTTGCACGTTCAGCAGTTCATATGTTCATCAACAGTCTTGTGCGGGGCGTTCATGTTGATGACGTAGTTGATGATCAACAGTAAGAATGTTTATTGGATGTTGCTACAGAATATTATTGAATATTATTTATTCAATATATATTACTATTTACTGGTGACAGGAATCAGTCTTGGTAGGTGTGAAGCAGTAGTGTGCAAACATTAGTGTGTTTCGGTATAAAGGGCACTGAGAGCTAGTGTAATCACTGGCCATATGATACTTAAGAATTGATGTCTCAGGGTGACGGGCGCAGTGTGGTGTCACAGAATTCTGTGGACGACGCGGGACGACACACTATATTTCAGTGAAGGTCTACGGAACATCCCGACGTTCGTCTTAGAAGGGAAAGAAGTGCCGACGAAGAGGCAAATAACTAGCGCGGTAATGTCAACGTTCGATCCGTTAGGAATAGCCTCTCCCATACTCATTCGCGGAAAATTATTGTTACAAGAACCTTGGAGATCCGGTGGCATGACAAGCGTGTGTGTAGCGTCAGCAGTCTACTGGCACTGAAGATACCGAGGAGCCTGACCGCAAGTACCACTACTACGGGAGAGCTGCACACCTTCGTAGACGCCAGCGAAGCGGCGTACGCAGCAACGACCTACTGGAGGTGCGAAGAGGCAGATGGCACCGTGCGTGTAGTGCTGATCACTGGAAGGCAGGAGTTGCGCCAACGAAGCCAACATCGATACCGCGTCTAGAGCTGCAGCCCGCTCTGCTAGGGAGCAGACTGACCAGAACCATTGCGCAAGGAACAAGTGACCCGGAAAGTGTTTTGGTCGGTCTATAGCACCGTGCTGCAATGGATCAAGACAGACCCCAGAAAATTCAAGTCCTTCTTTGCTCACCTATTGGCAGAGATTGAAGAAACTAAAAGCCCTCATGATTGGAGGTAGGTTCCGACGAAAATGAACCCCGCCGACGACGCGACTAGAAGTGTTCCCGACAGGTTCAATGGAAGTAACAGGTGGTTCACGGTGCCGCACTTCCTGTACGAGACACAAAAGCGATGGCCCGAAAGGAAATTCGACAGACCTGCAGAAGCCACAGTCGAAGAGAAGACGACTGAAGCTATCGCGAACTTACGGGAGACGACGAGCGTAGGTGAAGTCACGCCGTCCGAAGATCGAATATCTAAATGAAGCACGCTGCTACGCGCCACGGCACGGGTGTTGCTGTTTATCGCGTAATGTCGACTGAAAAGAGCTCCAGTCAACGAAGCGCGAAAGAACGACACACCGTGGAAGCCCGTGCATAAGAAACAAAGAAGACACATGGAAATGCCCAAGGATAACGAGAAGCCGGAATTGAAACTCCTACCTATCAGGAAGAGTCAGGAGGACAGCTTTGGGGACGAAATTAAAGCATTGTAGAAAAACGGCATCAGATCTGTGGTCAGAAGTTTGTCTAATCTTAGAATTTGTCAGCAGTGTCAATGGTGCACATTAAGGAAGAGGCAACCGCGACTAATGCCATGAGGAGACCTGCCCGTCGAGAAGCTGCAACACCTTCGGCGGCCCTTCACTTGCACGGCGCAGTCGATTATTTCGGACTAATGGAGGTGACCGTGGGAAGAAGGAGGGAGTAACGATGGGGGGTGCTCTTCACTTGCCTAACCACAAGAGCAGTGCACTTGGAGCTAGCCGCATCGCTGAGCTCTAGCTCTATGATAATGGCATTACGAAGGCTGTCGGTGTCGGTGTGTATACAGCGATAATGGTACCAACTTCGTAGATGCCAACCGGGAGCTTCAAGAAGAAACGGCTAAGTTGCAAGAACGTGAAAAATATTCCTCCGGGCGGACCGAACATGGTGGGGAGACCATGCTCGCATGAGCGAATGGTGAGGACCGTGCTAAACGTGAAAGACAGAAGTTAGACGCTACTCACAGAAGTGAAGTACACAATGAATTCGCGTTCCCTAACACATCAGTATGGATCCCAACGACACGACGCGAACATATGGCCACGTGGAGAGGTAGTGAAAAGATACTTCGGCCCTGACGGAAATACGCGGATTGAGGACGTCTGAACTGCGGGAGGGATCCCCAAGAGGCCTGCATCACGGATCGTAGTGCTGGTTCCCAGGAGTAGCGTCGCTCACCGTGGAATTGGTGGGGTACACGGAGAGTGATTGTTAGCGTATACAAACAGGCCACGCCCCCTCGCCCCGAAAAAGACTAGATCTACAAACAGTATCACAACTAGCGGCGTTTACTGCAGGGAAATAATAATGGCGGAGTGCGCTACGACTACGTCACAAGCGATCGAAGGGATAAGCCACGCCCCATCCGCCCGTAAGAGACTAGGTGCACGGTAGGTGCAACAAATAGCGAGGGATAACTTTAGCAATTTGGTAAAACGTCGAAATCAAAAGATAACGATTATTGTACATATTTGATAGAAATTTGCATTGTATAAGTTAGGAAAAGGTTTATTTTGTATTTTGCGATATTTTTATAATTGTAGTTTTTCTATTATATAGGAAATAAATGTTTAAGTTTTTAGGTCCGACGCCTAGAAAAACGGGTCCAGAAAGGGACAGCGAGCCCGGCGAACGATAGATAGCAACATCGCCGGGCAGAACATAAGGCGGTACGATGCGGCGAACTTCTCAGTCCGGTACCAGCAGCCCTAACAAGAAAAAGAAGAAATAAAACAATAAAAAGTCCTCAAGAAGTCTTGAAGCTTGTTAATTAAGAGAAAATAATGAATATTGAATTGTATAACGTCTCGTTTCTGAAGAAAATCTTCTGTACTGTTTCGAGGAAATAAACGTTTAGAAGCACGTAACTGTGCTCGATTCCCGCCGGCGTCCTATCGACATAACTACAGTCTGAAGGGAATACACTGTTTCAAGATAGTATAGAACGTCTTAGATCGTTTCGATAATCCAACGTCCATAGAGTTATTGCATTCCCTGGGAGGACGGACGTGTACTAGTAAGACAGTGGGTGACAGTGCTCACTGTCTCACTAGGCTAGGCTTTTCGTCCCGCGTCCCACATAGGTGGAACTCTCTCTGATAATCACACATGCATGGGGGAGCGTACGTATTGCCTCTCGCGGAGGACCTGTCCCTCCCTTGCGTGCAGTTTTTTTGTACTGTTTGTTTACGCACGTAAGGTACTTCGTGTTCGTCTCGTCCCCTTTAGTATGCGTTACCATCGGATGCAAATAGGAGTCGTAAGCAAATAGTGTATGAAAGAGTTTTTAGGACTTTTTCGGATATCGCTGGTGTATAAAATATAGAATATAGACGGGAGGACAAAGCCATGCAGGACTTCGGCTGTAATAAGCCTACTCCTCGAGAAAGTCCCTTCTTCTTAATAAAAGCACGAAAATCATTTTTTGACAGGCAGGCTCGGGTGATGTCGGGTCCGATAATATGAAATATATTATGCATGCCTAAGGCAAGGAGGACGTCGAGACCGTTATAGTTTTACTTCCTCGAGTTCAAAGCCGTTATTTACTATTAAGATCTCCCGCTAAAAACACGAGTAACTAATATGAAGGAAGAGAAATTAAAAAGTGATATCAAGGCAGTATTTAGTGCCTAAAGCACGAGTAACTAAGATGAAGGAAGTGAAACTAAAAAGTAATTTCAAGGCACTAAATAGTTTTTTGATATCACTATTAAATTTTTTGTAGCAGCGGAGGGTTAGAGATTGTTCAGATAGAAGCCTGTTTATTGGTTAGGGGCGAATTATCAATCGGCATGGAGTGCAATGATGAACTATTGGACTATCGTCCCCGCTCGCTGCAGGCGGTCATGCCTTATTAACTGCGGTTGACGATCTTAGGGTCGCGCATGCTAGATTTAAGGAAAGTCTCTTGAACTAACATTATATCAATGTGATGAACGGTAAGGAATTAAATCATCATATCTGTTGGCAATCTAAACATGATATAATAAGTAAACTTTTTGTTGGCAAGACACAGGGGAGGCTCAACCAGCCCCTGCGAGGTGGTCCGTGCATTGTTAGGCGCCTCTTTGCGCATCGAAGGTTCACGAAGTAGTTGCGCGCGGAATGTCCGTGAAATTGGCAAATTAATTTTCTTAGCGAGGAGCATTTATTCCGCGCCTCGACTGTAACGCCAGACAGATGATTTCTGTCAAAGATATTTTTCCCTCAGTGGGAGAGGCGAGGTGGACGACTAGCACCAGATTGTGCAATGCCTTTGATCGCATGTTGGTCACTGGGAGTCCTGGGACTAAAGGTCCTCAATGACATCTCAAGTTCTGACGTGGGACGCAGCAAATGACTGCGTACGTGCGGATATTTATGTGCCAGGTGCTCAACCATTTGGTTAGAGCTGGCTGACTGGTATCTGGACACCGAGAACACGATTCCGGTGTCAATCAGTTTGGCCTTTGTGAAGTAAATGAGCTTTTCGTTAAGCGGACCCGGGATTTTGCCCCAGGCAGCCTTATTCTCTATCACTACAGGAGGAGGAGCTCTGGGTGTGTGGCGCCTTTCTGGCGCTCATTTTCGGGCAGGGTTTGCGACGGCCACCTAGCGAGGGGGACTCAATTCGGCGTCTTTCTTTTGGCGCCTTTTACGCACTGTGACGAAGGTGAAGCCATTTGCGGATGCAGGGGCTAGAGGTGCGGGATGTCAAGGGTTTTATGGCACCAGCGCCGCGGACCGAAGAATGAATCACCTCGTTTAAAATGAGTCCATGACACATCTCCACCAAGTTACGGAGAAGGTTCCGCTGCGCGCTGCTGCTTACCTTTTTTACCTCAGTTTTCAGACTTGCCCCAATTTTTTCTCGCTTTAGTTAAAAGTGTGGTGCACTTGTTGCGGACTCCTGCAGAAGGGGCCGCAGCAGAGCTCGACATCGTGTCTACGCGACTACACATCGTCGCCTTACTATGTTTAGATTCTCAGTGTAGATATAAGATTTAGGCACAGGGCCGAATATCGGGCGCACCTTACGAGAAGGGCATCCACTTCATACTTCAAGTCGAATCGCCCTAGAAATCAGGGTCTCGGTGTCCACAGACGAATCCCACAGTGGTCTCACCAAGTGGCCGAGCCACATGCAACATTAATTTTCACACCAACGTGTTAGTGGATGAACGTATCCCAAGTGTAGTCATTATAGGCGTCCGCACGCCTGATAGCTAGAGATGCAAAACGTTCTTGAGGACCTTAAGACCCAAGTATGTATTGCGCCGCATGACCAACGTGCTAACTAAGGCGCCTTACATGGTGGTAGTTTATGTAAACCTCTCCCCGGAAGGAAAATACTTTTATATACATAGTGTATTTTACCTATCAAGCATTACTGTGTAGGTGCCGCTTAAACGCCCCAGATCCATAACATGCCGCAATAACGCCGCAGATATAAGTTGGTACTGGTGGTAGGATTCCTATGCAGGAATCCGTCTAGGTAGGTACCACCCCTGGGCCAGTTATTCTGCCGTGAAGCAGTGTTTCGGTTTGAAGGGCACTAAGAGCTAGCGTAATCACTGGGCATTTGTGACTAAATTGATGTCTAATGATAGGTAACACAGCATCTGTTATGGGCAGACAGGTGAACGTTTTGCTCGTTCCGTCACTTTATCCAATAAAAACTAAAAATTGATATGGTCACTTCGCGGGCAAATGCTTCGCGAGTCCCAGATGGGTCAAACGCGTATGCGGTCAAGCGACAGATGATTGCAGCCGCTCTCCTACCATAGCGGATCCCCTGAGGTGCACGCCCTGCGTGCTGGTGATGACCAACTCGTGAATTATACCAATTAGCAACAAACCCTGCGCGCCTGTCCCCGGCTTCGGTTCGCCCTAGGGACCATGCACCTATCGCGTGGCGCCGAAAACGAAGACTAATTCTCTAGGGTCTGCAAAAAAATTTAAGTGCCATCTATTACTTCAGTAGGACAGTTTTGATGTGGATGAGCTCCGGGTGCTCGACCACAAAATTAGAACTGCACGAATTCAAAAGCGAAAGAACGAGAACATAGAAAAAAACAAAAGACTAAATCGGTGTGATCAATGGCAGTATACAATTTCACAGCAAATATAGGCAATTAATGTCTTATCAATAATAATAATCTGGAGGAAACCCTCATCTTTCTAGAGTTGCTTGATCCGGACTGTGCATTCGGAATCTCGGGTCAGATTTTCCACCCGTCACGAGCCCTGGAAAACTTAAGAGGGGCTTGCCTTTTTTCAGTGATGTTTTGCACTGTAAGTAAAGACGCACAATTCACAGATTTTGTATTTTTTGCTTTAAATGTCCATTAGGCCATAAATGATCAGAAATCGTAGGATCCTGCCGTGACCGAGGACAATCCCTACCCGGGTGGTCACTCCAACAGTCGCTAAATCTTTGTGCTGCCCGATGAACCGATATTATACGTATTGTTCTCCTAGTTGAAGACGGCGGTACACGGATTAACACCCACGTCGATTGTGTACAATATAAGAAGAAACCGCAACAACCTTTGGCACCTCACTCTTTTCAGGTCACTACCTGCTCACTTGCAGGGAGCACAAGGATATGCTAAAGATGATGACAGAGATCGCTCTCCTACTCGCACAATTCGACGTCCTTTTCCTATTGCAACGCCTCATATTATTAAAACGTTAATTTCCACGACTGCAGTGCTGTTGCTGGAGATCAGTACGATGATTCTTGAAACACCCCTTCTCAGGATTCTTTTGGCGATTCTGACGTAGACAATTCTTGTTCATTCATCAGGTCCAGTTTTACTCTACTCCACTGTTTACCCTCTCGGCCATACGTAGCGTGGCATTTTTGAGCCCACCATATGCATCAGTAAAACGTCAGCTTGTACAACACATGAGTGTAGGTAAGTATTCTTTAAGCGACGTCTTCCAAAAGCAGTCTGCTAGTCTCTAAGCTGTCTTCCAATTCGCCTTGCTTACAAGTTGATAGTCGGTGAATTCTCCCAGTACTAGTGTTTCGTTGTATCTTCCTCTCATGCACTTCATTATAGTTGTATGTGCCGCTTCATCTCTCAGATCCATGCGGTTAGGGACGCAAATTCATTTCCTTTGGAGGTTGTCTTTTATGCAACGTAGCTCCAAAGCTATTTTTACAGTCCCCTCTGTCAACTGCTCTCCTCGTGTTCGGTTCGTCCGACGGTACGTTATTACACTTGATGCCTCGTTTCTAATTAAGTTTCGTTCTCGCAATTTCACGATTAATTCTTAATGCTCACGGTTCACACCTATAAAATTGGTGCCGTTGTCGCTGTTCATAACACTCGGAAATCTACTGGCAGATTATTTTCTTAAAGTCATGGAGCTGAACTGAATGATGGGGCTAATTACATTATCATACAGCAGGAACTGTGGGATGGGCTTATTCCAAATGTATCGCCCGGGTAGTGAGACATGTTAAAAGTCCCTCTAGCACTTCACCTTTTTTCTTCTAACAGTCTCAACAACCTCCTTTGGCCCGAAGTAATCCACTGTGCCGTATATGCCGTGTATGCCGCGTATGTGAAGAGATGGCGATGATGCTGCAAGCTCTCGATGGACAAATCTCTAGAGTAGGCAGAGGTATAGGTCGCAGCAATCATTGTCTCAGTTTGCACCACTGAAATTCGTTTATTGACATTAATATGCTCCTGCTAACTGATCTAATGTTGACTAACCAATTTTGCTGTCGCAGTTCACTGATGACCGTTGCGTGGTTGCCATAGTTCAACTTCTCGTCATAGTGCGAGATAAACAGGCAACGTGTGCGGTGCTTTTCGTGCAATAGTACGGCTGAACGTCTTGAAATCCCATCCATTGCGGAAAGTTTAAGTATCCCACTGCGCAAGCGTAGAATGACTTCGTCTTAAAAATCAACCTCTAGCCTCCTCGGTCAGCTATAGGTCTTGATTGGCTTGTGTAGTAGGAGTGCTCTTATTTCATCTTCTCAGTTGTCTTCTTGACTCTTCCTGATCAAGAGATCTTTATATGTTCTGGTCCCAACAGCAGGAACTTCGTTTCTTCTATCCTGAGGTTCAAGGACAGCTTGAAGATGGAATCAGTGGAACAACCATTGCTTTTTTGTCTTTGACATCCAGACAATGAATCGAGCAACTTGACTAGATCCTTACTCATACGTAGCAGGTTCCATGTCTATATCATCTCCTCCGGGGAGTGGCGATGCTCGTGGTTTTTCGTGACATACGTCACTGATTCTATTTTTACTCTTCGGCTGTCGTTACCACTAATTTTTAAATTTTCTTTCGTGCCAATGTTCTTTTTGTAGAGAATTTACGGTTCAATATAAACCATCTGTTTTCGTTAAAGCTGCTCAAAAAGTTGCAAAAAACTGAGCTCCTGTTGTTGCAATCAGCATATATCAGGATCTCTTGATCAGGAAGAGTCAAGACGACAACTTTGGAGGTCAAATAAGAGCGATGCTACTACACAAGCCAATTAAGACTTATCGTCGACTGTGGAGGCTAGAGGTTCATCTTGGTGATGAAGTCAGTGTCATTTACGCTTGAGCACAAAGATAGGTAAACTTCATCAATGAACTACGACGGCAATATTAGATAATCGAGCATCAGATCGGTGGTCAGCAAAATTATATCACTCCGGGGTGCACATGACCATCAACGACTGTCATCAACACTACTGGATTCTGCGACTTGACCCACACTTCGGTCAATAATACATCAACGCCTGTCGTGCCGTATAAGTAGGTACAGCTAACACCTCCTACTGGCACCACCCACGCTGCAGACTAGAACGTGTTTTGTGTCGCGAAGGCTATCAAGAGGTTTTTTGAAACCGCTGTGGGATCCATAAAGGCACCCAAAGACGCGAGGATGGTCGTCGCAGCCAAAGGATGTACAGGTCCGAACCTTCAAGACTGCAGAGGCGTCGAGAAAACATATCCTCTCGGAGGTATACACAAACTCCGACCCGTGGCACAAAGGAGAAGAGGTTCATAATTCTTGGCACTCCTTTCTCGGAACTGCACTGTTCGAGCATCACCCCAGCGAAGAAGTCCTAGACGCTTTCTCCTACTAACTGAAGCGGAATATACAATTAACAAATTAGTGCTCGGCAGCTCATCGCAGCGCTGGGCCCGGAAGATCTTTAATACCGATGGGTTTTGGGAATTCTTGGCTTATACTGATTTATCGGACAATTGAGCTCGATTTGGTTTGATATTGATACGTTTAACAATCCTATACCCACAATAAGTAACAGCAACAGCACTTCGTGTGAGTGCGTCTGACTTACAGATCTTTCAAAACGTCCGCAACAATTTTTCGACGTACGTACCCAATGAGCGAGCGAACGAAAACCGACAAACTGATTTGTCAACCTTTTTTTATGGAAGAAAGTGACGAGACGATCAAAACGTTCACCTGATGGTAAGAGCAACTCTTGTCCGTAACAAATTCAGTATTTGTAACAAATTTCTTTGTACACCACACTGCAGTACCCTTCAAACCGAAACACAATAATGTTTGTAGACTACTGTTTCACGGCAGAATAAATAGCACTGGGGTAGTACCTACCTAGATAGTGTATAGGAATCTTTTCAGCAGTAAGAATTCATTCATTAGAGATATTCATAGAACTGAACTGTCAACAGTTAATTATAGTACCTACTGGGAGTCCACTGCTTAAGGTTAATGTCATTAGTTTCCTTGCCAGTAATATTCATTTACTTCAGTGTAACTTAATAAAAGAAATATGCAATCTTAGATAAACTCGAAATATACCACATCATCTATCATAAATCCATGTTTTCTTAAATTTACAGAAATGTTGATAATCTCATACAAATAACGGCAGTCTTACATGCTTATAAAAGTTGACATAGTTTGTTTGCAATCTTACCTGAATGACTGTCGTTTATGGGCATTTGATTTCACATAGCATCTGATATACTTATTAGAGTTCACTAAATAAAACAAGATCTTATTAAAATTACAAATAGAACGCAGGTATTTTTAAAACAACTGCATTCTGATTTGCGTAAAATTATTGCTTAAAATGCGCGAATTTATAAAATAAGGGTTCGCCAAACTCGACTAGTTGTATAACAAAGTTGAATGTACTTTTATGTGACACAGTTCTTGAAAATAAACATTACAAGTGTCACATTGCGTCGTTGACTGTAGCAAAGCACGTATCACGTTGCCTCGTAGACTGTAGCACAGCAAGTGTCACGTTGCGCCGGTGACTCTAGCACAGCAAGTGTCACGTTGCGCTGCTGACTGTAGCAAAGCACGTGTTACGTCGCACCGCAGACTGTAGCATAGCACGAGTCACGTTGCGCCGCTGACTGTGGCATAGCTCGTGTCACGTAGCGCCACTGATCTGTTGATCGTTTAACATAATTACATTTATAATAATTTCCGCTTGTTTGCGTTGGGACGGGATATTCCGGTGACTTTAATCAGTTGTCACCTGTTAGCGTGTGTGCAGACTGAAATACAAAACTCTTCACTCACATGTCTTCACCTAGATTACGACGGACCGGTTTTACACAACTCCACGTCTATGCGCGTATTTTGCGTGTACGTCTTCACCTACTACTATCGAACGACAAAATCTTGTAACGCCTATGCTATGAGATCGAAAGATGGTAGAACATAGTGTCAGAGGCACAGGGACCAGCACATTATATATATAAATGCAGTCAAAACCAACCAATACAATTCTTCAGTCACGTAACAAAACATGGTCCTGAGCTGTCAATCTGTCTCCATTGACTTTCCGCAAAACCGTACAGGTTGTTGCTCAATATAGTGACTAACATGCGCTCACGTCGCCCGCGAAACGTGCCCGAAGACCCGAAAATCTCTTCAAACCGAAACACAATAATGTTTATACTTCACGGCAGAATAACTGGCACTGCAATGGTTCCTACCCATACAATTCCTGCATAGGAATTCTACCACCAGTATGCAAGCATTACACTAGACTTGCATTACACTGGACTTGTACTACACTTTACTTGCATCACACTCAATTTGTGATATGCTGAAATGATGATCATCACCACCATTCCAGCATATCACAAATCCAGGACAACACAAGATGCCTAGACTAGTACAAGAGTTTTAGCCTTCACAAATTGAAATTGTAGCATGAAAAGATGAAACATACCTTAAGTCAAACATTATTGCAGAGGCTTTTAGTGACTGTGACCCCAGCATGTGTTTGTATTGTTCAAGTCACACATCTCATATGGTTGAAAGGATCTTGTCTGTGTGATTCTGTAATATGAACAAGTCTTCTGACTTACTATATTGTCTTATTATATTGTCACATTATATTATAAAGTAATTATAATAATAATTTAATTTAATTGCAAAAGTTAGATATTTTCAGAGTGCCAGTTATTCTTCTGTTAAGCAGTAGAAGCAGATTGTGTACTGATGGATCTAGTAACTGATCTATGTCACAGATATCCTTTCATCAAGCACTGGTGTGCAACACCAGTAGAATTAAAGGTGACAAAAGTTGTGAATAATTCTTAAAATAGTATTTCTAGGACAGGAGCTTTTTCCAAGTCCCAGGTAGAGTAAAAAACCTT
>DWIA01000112.1:0-13986 GCA_018248195.1 Archon apollinus
CTCAATCATTTATTTCACAAAATTTTGAAATGTACAGACACGTGAAATTTACAATTTTATTATATGTATAGATATAGTTTCTGATCTCTGCAATAGTTTTCATGGTCCTTACATATTTGTTAAAACCATAGCTAAGTTGTCAGTTATTCTGCCGTCATGCAGTAGTGTGTAAACATTACAGTTGCGGTTGGAAAGTAATAGAAGCTTACTTTACTTATTACACAGAACTTTCCAGTGCAATATTTCGAGTGATAACACAACTGTTATGCGCAGGCGTAACACTTACTACCACCACCAGGTGAACTTGTTCCATGTCCCGTCATTAACTTTCATTAAAAATTACAATCGGAAGAAGTTCTTCACAGACTTCTTTGTTAAAAAATATGTCTATTATTATTATTATATAAATTATTTCAAAAAAGTGATTGCCTCATACTACGCTTGCTCCAGAATCGTGGGTATAAATACCAGTCCCGGAACAACTATCTGTAGTCTGTAGGTCAATTAGATATCTGTTCCAATCCCGGAAATTGAAACCACGACCCATTTCGCAGAAGCACAAAAGTACACTTTGCAGGCGGAGTGGTAACCACAGCACCGGACACCTCGCGCCTTAGATGCTGTTGCACTTCACAGGTTGGATAGTTTAAGTCTTGCAAATTTAAGATTTTTTAAGGAAGAAAGTAACGAGACGAACAAATTGCCCATCTTATGGTTATGGTATCATCTGCCCATAACAAATGCTGTCTTATCCAAAACATTTCCGTTCGCCACCCTGAGACTTAAATGCATAAGACCCATATGCTCACTAACTACTATAGCTATCAGTGCCCTACCTACCTATATATATTACCTACCTTGACGGACGGATAACGGCATAGAAATCTCTCTTCTCTCTAGAGACAGAGTAATGTAAACGTAAAATAAAACGTGATGAAATCCGAAACATTAGTTTTATTAAACTCATAATTTATGTCTTAATCAATTCAAACATGGGATTGCTGTCATTTATTAACAATTTTTTCGATTACATTGTCCTTACTCTAAAGTTTACGATATTAAAATCTTTATCCGGATGTAGGATAAGCTCAGAGTAAACAAAAAGTAAATCTTGCACCGAGCTTACATCGCTTAATACGCGCTCTAATGAAATATGTCTTACGGCTTCAAACATAATCTGTGTATTGTGATAATTATAAAAATAATATATTATTATTTTCCAGAAACTTTTTTATTTTATTTATTTATTTAGGTTACTAACGATTGTTTATGCACAAGCAAGATTTTTATACAATTTAAGATGAAATGTGCAACAATTACTATAAAGCAAACTCCACGTTCAGACAACACATCTAATACAACGAGACTTTAATTCAACGATTTTAATTTTATTGTTATTTTCAACCTAGTAGATCGACGCTCCATTAAGTGGAGGCTCCAAAACTGCGTCTGCTGGTACATGATTGCAACTCGAGAATATTTCTTCCCCGACGGTAATCGGTGATGATTCATGAATATGTCAACGACAATAGGAGATACTGGTGAGCCCATCGCCACACCATCGACTTGCTTGTAGTAATGTTCCTTCGAAAATAGATAGCCAGATGTAAGGCAGTGTTTCAGTAATCCTGCATATTCTGCTGACATGTTCTCCGCTAGCTTCCTTGTTACTAGGACCTCACTGGAGTTTAAAGCAAACAACTATCTAGCTTTTTTAGATGTATTAGTAATAAGAAATCCTAATAACACCTTAAGTCACACTGTGTATAGGAAAAAGACCCAAACTAACATATACTTAATTTGTGAATCTGACCACCATCCATCACAGCTACCATGGTAAAATCTTTGTTTTAGAGAGCACGAGGGATCTGTGACAGAAAACACCTGACTGAGCTTCAGCATATTCAGCAAGTTTTGCTTGACAACAAGCTCCGGGTTCACGCCTACATCGCAGTGACCTAGTGAAGCCGGCCACAGTCGACCATGTAGCTGCTGTACTGCCATACGACAGAGGAGTCACAGACAAGATTGGCTACATCTTGAAGCGAGCTTCCATTAGAACATTTTTCAAGCCCCCGAAGAAGGTAAGTCAATTTTTATCATCTGTAAAGTGTATCCCTCTACAAGATGCAGGAGTGAACAAGCTGGATTGTGAATGTGGTCTCTATTACAGCCTAACTATTCGTTATCATTGCCCAATGTATACAGCTTCTATTGAAAATAACGAAAGATCAAACACTTAAATTTACTTTCTGCATTTGATGAAGTGAAAAGTGAAAAACGACGTATAAAAATATGACATTTATCCAGTGAAACGTAGCGCCAATTTTTAAACGTCACCCATTTTATACGAGTGTTCACATAATGGAATGGAAACTTTGATGAGTCATGACGCAACCTGTCCTGTCGTGTCACTATGGCGTATCAAATAGATGGATTCTAGAGGTAGTGTATGGCAGAAAATTACTTTAAAAATAGCGGTGGCTTGTGCTTTCGCGTAAATATTTTGTAATAAATCATGATACGTACTCATACCTGTCAGTTTAATCTTCGCCGATTTTCTCGATGTTGTAATTTACATAATATTTTGTTTTATTTTGATATAAAGAAAAAGATTTTGTTATATTTTTATATATTTGATAACTGTTGAATATGTATAGTAAAATAAAAAAATAACCTAATATTCCACTGCAGGGCACAGGCTTTTATTTTTTAAGGACTTTTAATGAGAAGAATCCGTCACACTGCTCTAAGACGGTTGGAGGATTTCGTCGTAATATTATTTTATTTCTAGGATATGCTGAGGTTTTTTCGCAATATCCATCGCTTTTGGTACCTAAATCAGCACTTAAAATATCAGTAAAATATTCCGTGGTCTGGGTTTAGTCCCTGGATACCTACTAGTGCATGTGCATGATACCATTACCACAATACGGTTAGCGGCTTTTTTTCAATATGGCTAAAGCAAATTATACCTGCGAATTTGTATTGCAACACAATACTTTAGTTGCGATACTCTAATAAGTACCTAGTTAATACCAGAAATACAAATGCAACGACTTTTCAGGTAAGTGATTTGTGGCGGTTATTCCAATACTTTTTTATGAGAGTAAGCGATATGACGATCAAATCGTTCACATAATGGTAAGAACAACTCCTGCCCGAAACAAATGCTGTGTTACCCAGGACATTCCTGTCCATTAATCACACTAGTTATCAGCCTTCTTGAAACCGAAACACAGCAATGTTTGCATTCTACTGCTTGACAGAAGGATAACGATGATACCTATTTATCCTTAAGTACAAAGCATGTAAAACGTAAGACGTAGGGAGACGCGGGCAATGTGGTAGTAACACAAAATGTTCAGATTCTACTATCTTCTTTCATATAACACATCACATTCTTCTTCTAGGACCGAGTAAAGTTCTTTGAATTATTATTTAAGAAATGCAAATTTACATGACTGCTGGTTCTACCCCTTGTTATGCGTACAACCGTAGTAACACGACTAGTTGTTGACGACCAGTTGGTCGCAAAATCTACTTTCCCGTTTTTTACCATTTTAACAGACATCTCGTATTTCTATGCAATTGCACATTTCACATGTCATTTAAGACCTTGTAAGGGTCTTTAAAGTCATATTATATATACTTTTTTTAATTTCCATATTCTTGTAATTTACCGCATTTCTTATTCTACGCTTTATATCTGGTTTCGTTACGCGTCTACATAAGAAACTACAATATTTACTTTACGTGTGGTTGCATCTATCTATGCATACAAATTTTTCTTATATATTCCAATTACGGCGTCTTAACAGCCGCAATTTTTTTTATCTATGAAACTTTTAACGATATACATAGATAGAAAATTGTGTTAAATTAGATGTTCTAATACGTAATTTTGACTATGATTTTTGGAGTCGATCTGTGTGATTGTCGTTAACATTATTTGAAATTTTTAACTTCAAATTTCGATATTTTTTTTTATATATCTTTAACGAAATAGAAAAACATGTTATATTAGGTGTTCTCATAGGTTATTATAACTTTGATTTTAGGGTCGAATCTGTGTGGGCAATGTTAACATTATTATTAACATATTAATATTTTTACAACTTTTAATTTCAACAAATTTTATATAGCTTTGCAATATAAAAGATCGAAATGTATTTTTCTATAAGAAATTTTAAATATGATTTTTCACTATGTGAAACGGAAGACTTTTGGGAACTTTTGCCCATTTTTTTAATACTTTATTTTATACTTTGGAACTTGTGGATTTTTTCCCGCCTCGTCAATAGTGACACTAAACTGCGCCCGTCACCCTGATCATCAGTTCTTAAGTCTGATATGTGCAGTGATTACACTAGCTATCAATGCTCTTCAAACTGAAACACGGTAATGTTTGCACAATGTGCACACCATTGCTTCACGACAGAATAACTGGCCCTGAGGTGGTACCTACCTAGACGGATTTCTGCATAGGAATCCTACTACTACCAGATGAAGTAGTTCAGACGGTAATTTCGGTTTGTATGGCACAATAGTAAAGCGATGAGCTACGGTAGCGCTACGGGTCGCGATCCGGTTTTTTTTTTCTATAGAAGACTAGCTGTTTCCCGCCCGCTTCGCTCGGCGTAAATTAAAATTTAGAAATTATTGATTTTTACTTTACAATTTAATGAGTTTTAATTTATTTGCGCGGGCCCCTAAATCTTTTTCTGAAACAAAAGTAGCCTAAGTTACCCGTTATAATATCGGCTATCAGCCAGTGAAAGTCCCGTCAAAATCGGTCCAGATGTTCACAATTTCAAGGATTTTAATTTATTTGCGCGGAATCCTAAATCTTTTCTGAAATAAAAGTAACCTAAGTTACCCGCTATATGAATGCCGCGTGTTATATGAAAGAAGATAGTAGAATCTTGTAGAAGAACACACATCAAATAAAGTTTGAGATCAAAAGATGGATTTTTCAAATTTTACTTTTTAAAATAATGTTGCTTACGTATCATCATTTTATAAAAAAGATACACTTGTTGAAATAAAAAAAAAATATTAACTAAAATTAAATTTAAAAGTCTTAGTGCAATTTTGACTAATAAATAATTGAAAGAAAAAGAGGATTTAACTAAATATTATCAACTTTTATTATTAAATTGTTTTTATTTAGTATAATATAACTCGAATATAATATAACCCTGGCTCGAACACTTGCGGCAATCCTTCTTGGCATGCTAAGAATTAATTTATCCAGCATTTCTTTACCTGTCCCATTCTTGAATAACGGATTCCCTGATCTCTGGTACTATCTGAGGAGATGGCTGACGGTTCCAAACAGCTCGCTTGACAGCGTCCCACGCGTGTTCTATCGGGTATAAATCAGGCGAGCCGGCAGGCCAGTCTAACCTGGTAATGTCGTATTCACGCAGAGCAGCGTTGATTCGTTGAGCTCGATGTGCAGGTACATTATCGTCAACCAATATGAATCGAGGTCCATGCTTTATTCTAAATGACCTGACAATTCCATCAATAGCAACGGTTTGTACAAATCTGCAGTCACCCAGCCACGATACGGGATCAACGGCGTTCCAGCATCAATCATTATACCGCCCCAATAGGCGGTTGTTGAACGGTTTCGGTGGCAGTTCTTTGTCTTTCAGCGTTCCCATGTCTTCCCCAGACACGGAGACGTCGGTTGTCCGGATGAGTGCTTATTTTGGACTCGTCAACGAAGAGACAATTCCGCCAAATGCTTTCCTCTTCGTCTTTGCGGAGTCTAGCCCACTGCAATCTGCGTCGCTGTCGTTGCTGTGAGTTCAGGGGTGTTCGCCAGTGTCTCCTCGCTCGTAATCCAACCTGGTGTGAACGATTCCTGACGGTCTGTGTGCTAATTTCTAGTCCAGTAGCAGCTCGCAACTCAACTCTTATTTTAGTGGCATTGATTGTTGGGTCTCGGGCAGTCAGCATCAGATGTAACGCTTCTAAGCAGCAGTAAGAATAGTTGGCTGACCACTGCGAGGTTGATCAGCAAAGTTATTCACGCCGCGATACCTCCGTAAGGTGTTCACGACACAGAATTGGGCGACGAAAATAATTAAATTTCAGTTCTTTTTATTTGCAATTGAAGTGGATGACAAAATTATTTAGACAATGATTAACCGTTTGTGGCATACAGAATTAATTAATTTGAATATTCATGAGTGACACTTTTGTATTAAAATGCAGAAAGCTGAGAGGAGCACAGAAAGAAACCATGAAGGGCTTTCACTCTCTTATATAGAGTGACGATTGCTGCCTTCCCTTATCGTCTCGTCTTGGTGAAGACATATATTCAGTACAGTGTGAAACTGTTGAAAGGCTGCAACTGAAGTCATCTGTTCTTATATTTTTTATTTGTTAAACTTGTGAAGTTTCTCACGAGGTTTTCCTGCACCATGAAGTACATGATGATTAATTTTGAACGAATAATTTTAACACTATCGGTAGCGGAGTTCGAACCCTCTAAATTATCACGGTCCATATTGATTACTCTACGTAAAATAAAAATATTACAATGCACACATTAAATAATTTTTAAATGTCTCTTTAAAAAAAAATGTATGTATTTACTTCATAAATGACGACATTAATTAAAAAATGCACTTTTTTTAACTAGACGAGCGAGTCGTTCGTCAGATTACAACTGCCACACATGCCTATAGGTTACGGTTCTTTTTTAAAACTTTACGTCAGGAACTTCTGTGTAGAACCGCACTGTTCCCGTCACCATAAGACTTCCGTTCTTAAATCTCATATATCCTGTATCCATAGCTTCAGTGACCTTCATTTTTAAATACAGTAGTGTTTGCACACCACTGTTTTTCTACCAAAACTACTGTTTTAATTAAAGTTATACATATTTACGGAATTCACTCTTGTTTCAATCAGAATTAACTCAGTTCTTCCCAGAAGAGAGGCATTTCTTGCGAATCAGTGTAGTTTAAAAAATTTGACGTTCCATGAGTATTATGTAAATATTATCTGAAATCTATATTGACTGAAAATATTCCATTCTATGAAGTACGCACTGCTTCAGTAGAATTTACCCGAACAGTGTCCAAGTGTCCAGTGTAGCCCTTTGGAAGGGTATTTCCTTATTATTTTCAATTGACATTAGGAGAGAATAATTTTGTTATAGATATAACTCACTTGTTGAGAAGGAATTACTGTTACATTTGCTAATATATTGCGCTTAAAGAATAAATTAAGTTAATTAAACCGACTTCCGAAATAAACGTTAAAATTTTATTTACATAACATTTTTGTAATATCTATATGTATACATATAATAAGTCTGTAAGTCGTGTGTAAACAAGGAAGATATTTGAGAAAAACGTTTATTGGGGATCTTTATTAACGCAATAGAATACAACACAATGATTTTTAAACTTTTTGTCTGTTCGCCTGTGTTTGTGCACGCCAATCTCAAAAATGGCTCAACCATTTGGGGTGCAATTTTCACTAGTGTATTGAAAAAGTTTCACTTAATATTTATTGATTGTTTTAAAAAATAAAAAAGGCGCTAAGCGTTATTTTTGAATTTTTGGAAAAGGGAATGTTGTGAAGTCATTTTTAAAGCTATAAGAATAGCATAACATACTTATGTATGTACGTAACCTAACTAACCTACTTAATTATGTAAAGTAGCTATACAGTAAATTTATATTTGAATATAAGCCGTATCATGATTTACATAGGGGTAGATTTCCTTTTTAATGGTTGCATTAGTGTAGTCTTCGGTAAAAGTTTTTTTATAAAGAAAAATTATCAAAATTTTACACTTAAGCATGAAAATAAAAAAATCGATGTGGCCACCACACTAAGACATCGTTAGAATTTAAAAATATCAAGTTGATATTAGTTGGTATAATCCTTAAATGTTTGGACATATAATCTGTAGTGAAAGTTTATTGGAACGATTAATTGTACAAGGAAGAGTAGTAGGTCAACGTTCTCGCGGTCGATCACACACAAGATGAACAGACCTCGTTAAATCGTATACGAATCGTCTACGAATTACCTTATTGAATGTGCTCGCAGTGCCAGAGGGATGGAGAAGTATCGTAGTAATTACTGGCGAGAGTTAGCCCTATGAGGTAAGCTTATGTACATCAATAGACTATTTATTGCAGATTTATTTATGGACGACAATTTTTAGTTCTATAAAATACACTTTGGACTCATGTTTTGTAAGTCTCAGATGTAGCAACAAAAATTATAGGTCCCTTAACTAAGGTTCTGTCACACATGTCAAAATTAGACTAGTTTACTAATTTAACTAAATAAAGTCTTCTTTTTTTTTCAATTAATAATGAATAAAGTTCACTAAACAGTTTTTATTTATTAATATTACCTTATATGATTAAATTTATTTCTGATTCACAGATTTTGTTACATTTTAATTCAATTCAATTCTTGTTTCAAGTGTTTCTGAATATATTAAATACTTCCGATTATTCCGAAACTCAATTTTTCACTCACATTTTATTTTAAATTACTAGTCTCATACAATTATTTACTTATGACACCACACTGCGCTCGTTACCCTTATACATAATTTATAGTAGTATAATAGTCTCAAATGCCCAGGAGTTACATTAGCTCTCAGTTGTTATGTTTGCACACTTATCCTTCACGGCAGAATAACTTAACCTAACAGCAGCGAATCTATGATAGGAAGCAGAGCTGTCGCTAATCCGCGAGGAAAGTGTAAAAAGGGAAGCTGTTTATGTACCACTATAGGAAGATCAGATATTCGTTTTTTTAAACGATGCCCAACACTAGGATCGCTCTTGTGTCGTGAGTGTACACATTTCACATGAACAACACAAATAGACCAAAAAACCTACGAATAGTTTTTTTTTGTAGAATATGGAGCAATTGAGATAACCGCTCACCCGGTGGTAAGTAATCAACCCCGCCCGCAATACCAGAGATCTTGCGGGTGCGTTTACGGCCTTTGAGAAAAGAGTAGGTTCTTTACATGAAGGTCTCTAAGTCGTTGTTTTAGTCAATGTTCGTTCCAGATGAAATTCGAATCCAGGAAACGTGGCGTAGAAGTCAGGTACCACGCGGTCACATTAAGACTTAGGTTATACTTATACCAAAGAATATGCAGCATCATTCTTTCATGCAAACACTGATGGTTAGTTAAATTTTGTGTTTTTTGTGTTGGTGCCTGGGTGACACAGCTACTTTTATGGGCAGGCGTCGCACTTACTATCATGAAAATATTAAGATATATTCATCGTGAGGCACTACCATCCGTGTGATGGTAAACTGCTGAGTGACGGGTGATTTCTTTCAATAGTACTGTTATAATGTTTTCGCAAAGAGACAGCCCGTGGAGTTCCCGTAATTACCACATTTGTCAGGCAGATTGACGACAGTACATTCGCAGCTTTTAGACGCCTGTTCGTCACTGGTCTGGATAATTCCGCCATCAGTTGAAAGACATTTTTTTCAAAAAATTCCTTAGTCAGCCAATAATACCCAGAGAATTGAATGGGGTAGCAGATTCTGTTACGTCACCACCGCACGTAGTACAATTCTAAGCAAGAAGGTGATAATCATAATGGGGACGTGGATGGGTCATCATTTCAGACTATCACACCAGTTCACTGCTGAACTTAGGTCTCCCCGATAGATTGCCACAAAACACGTAGTCTAGCTCTCATTTTGGGAGGATTTTGTCATATTTGCCGCGCTTGGTAGGCAGCAACCGCAGTTTATTTATTCAGATGTTTCAGGAATATTTTTTAATCGCAAAAAATGACGAAACTAGCAAAGCGTTCACCTGATGGTGAACGGGTCTGCCTATAACAGATTTTGCGTTAACCAGAACATTTCTGTGTGACACCACCACACTGCGCCCGTCAGCCTGAGACGTCAAAATCGGCGTCCAGGACACCATCACTTGTTATATATACGATATACATATATCTAGAGCCTTAAAAGCTCCAGGGCCAAGTGGTCGCCTTAAGTTTAGTTAAACGCGAGTGACCTGAGTTCGATCTTTGGTACCGGCACCTCTAAAATTGTTCTGCAAATTTAAGAACTGGTAACTCATACAAAGTGCTTAGCAATGAAGAAAAACATCGTGGGTTAACCTGTATGTCTGAGGAATTAAGAAATTTGAAGACAACTAATGTCCATCAACCCTTTTTCTGGCTCCCATCTCCTCTCGGAATTGTGAGGAGGCCTGTGCTTAGCATTGGCACATTTATAGGGTGTTACTTTTCATATCTGTCGTTCTTTTTCTATTTACTACCCCCGGGTACAACTGTATAACATTCGAGCTCTTTAACACTCTGTAAGTGAAAAGGAATAGTCATAGCAATTATATACATTGCTACTTAATTACACAAACTATCTTAATAAAAACATCATTCTGTTTCTTTTAATTAACTTCTAAATTTAATGACTTTATCTCTAGACTTTAAACTAGAGTAGCCTCACGATCGCAGCAGATATGTCTTATGAATTTAAAGCATTGTTTTGGTATTCCGGAGAAATTGTTAGTGGGTTAAGACTTTTCATTTCATGCAAGATAGAGCAACGTCTCATCGAACTAAAGAAGTATTCGAATCCATTTACAATATCTAAGGTAATCGAGTGATTGGTTAAGGATACCCAAAATTTGCTCACGCATAATAATAATAACGTATACCAAAATTTACTATTTGTTTACTGTATAATGTAAATGGTTTCCTGTATGTGATAATTGGTAGGGTAGAAAATGTGAATTCATTGATTAAAATTCAAACATCCACAAACTGAGTAGTTATATTTTTTGCTCCATTTCTGTCGATGCCAAAATTCTCGCGAAGCAAGCTGTAGCGTGCGGCTCTCACACTCATACTATTTTGACACGATTTGACATTCCGTGTCCGTGAGTGATGTCTTTGTGTGCGTTGCTGGACATCATATGAAGCTTGCCTTCTGTACCTTTTCTATTTTGTGGCATATGACTGTTCCTTTAGTGTTGATTTTCAGCTGACTCCTACGAGCCTAGCTCACGGAAAATCTGTGTGCTAGATTTCCCTACGATAAAACAATCTGATACGAAATTAACAATTATTGTTTTAATAAGCTGAGATGAGCGATCCATTGAAAATTAAATTATATAAAGAAGAAGAAGTGGAATTGTATTTTTCAGATTAGACTTTTCGAGTGTTGGAAATTCTCCTAGTGGAGTTTATTCGAAATTATTTAGTTACTTATTAAGATTTCATTTAAAATAAATCCTTACCAAACTTCAAAAAATAAAAATGTAACTGAAGCGGTAGCAAGTAATTGATGTCACATATTATATGTGGTAGTAAGCTTAGGCTTAAGTTATCAGTTTTAATTCACAACGATGTTATCTTGGACGATTTTCGACCAGGGCGACTACTTCTAAATACTGTCGGAAGCTGTGCCGGAGACATTATAGTGCCATAAGTAAATGCAAACAAAAAGACACTATTAGGTATTAATAATGACTAAATATAAACCTAGTACATCTATACAGAGTTTTAAGACTAAAGAAAAACAAGTTTGTTAGGATTCCCAAGCGTCAAAGAAGGAGCCAGTCTAAGAAGGCAGTGCCAGTTATTCTGCCGTCAATCAGCGGTGATATTTTTTATACGAACGTGTCGTTTTGACATAGGGATAATCGCACACAACCAGACTAGCTACTTAGCATAGCATTATGTCGTACGGTAATTTGCTATAGGGCAATGCCTCTGACGTTGAAATACTTTTTGTTTTGCAACAGACGGCCGTTACAGCTATTTATAACTTTGACCTCTAAATATGTATACTTAACTTTGGCCTCTCGATATGTATATGAAATTGTTACATATGTACACAAGAACTAAAATCAGTTTCGTAAAAAAAGTAATGTTCATAATGTCCTTACCAAGAAAAAAACAAAATTAATAATGCCAGTTACTCGACTTCATACAGTCAGGAACTCTTTCATGGAGCAATGTAGAGGTTTTAACAACAAAATCCCAGAAATTACATAAGGTTTTTCAATCAAAAAGTTAAAAGTGTTTATCACTGGTTGTTTAAAAAATAACAGGCTCAAAGCCAACATTTCTAGAAATAATTACAGGCTCAATTCGCAAACACAATGAATAACTATTTTCAGAAAACAAAATCGAACCAAAACAAAATGGAATTACGTATGTTCTGTCATATCAAGACTTGTCGTTTTAGCTCTTTCGTTATATTTTTAATTGGGTATTACGTTTTTTTTAGATGTGTCAAATAGCGATAGATAATTTTGCAGAAATTATCGTTCTAAAAAACAAAGAATATTTTGAGCGGAGCGACCTGTAAGCGGTAATTTCTGTTACTGACAGTAATTTGTGATAATTTTTCTAAGTTTCTTTTTTAAATTCACCAGGATTTAAAAGACACAAATTGCACGATATTATCCAGTAAAAATATGTAAACTAATACTCCATATAAATACAATTTCAACGTGGACAAATCCTCACTACTTACGTGCATTGCCCGGTATAAATAAGATTTTCAACGTCAAGGCAGGCTTAAATAAAAACTAATAAAGTGGAAGCAGGTGACTGGCACTAACATAATTTATTCGTATACTCTTTGACCTAAGAGGTTTATTAACTAAGCTTTGATTTCGCTTAAGAGTTCAAGGGTTAGTTAATAAATTTAGTTTGTGTTTACTGATTATTAACTTACTTACGCGAGTGACCTGAGTTCGATTCCCGGTGCCGGCACTTCTAAAACTGTTCTAAAATGAAAGTCCTTAATTACTACGTGCTCAGATGTGAAGGAAAACATCGTGAGGAAACCTGCATGCCTGAGGAATTAAAAAAATCGAGGATATGTCAAATTCACCAACCCGCATTAGAGCAGCGTGGCGTACTCTTGTCAGCTACAAAACCCTCTCTGAAATGAGAGAAGGCCTGTGCTCAACAAGGAGACATTTATAGGCTGTTACTGTACTGATTATTAAAATCTGTCAAGGTGATAACAGCATTTTCATTCTGTACGTGCCGCATATTCGAGTTAAGAACAAAAATTGTCGTGGCTTCAGAAAAATGGCGGAATAACCATCTGAAATGTGTAAAGTATACTTAAACTATCCAGACCGGTGACGGATAGCGTTATCCCAATAAGCGTTCATATATCCCAATAAGGGAAAGTTACTGAACTTGTTATTTAATACTGTTATTATGTTTATAAAACAAAAGAAGGCAGACACTCGTCAGGTGGCTTGGTATTGGCAGGGTACGTCGCATACTTTACAACTAAATAAGAATGGTCAAATAGTGTAACGTTGTCAAATCTAATTATCTTTATTCTCTTACTATGGTATTTTTACAACTTTATATTTAATGATCTTTCTTATAATAAACAAAATGACTTTAATTTACAGATCTAATAAAAGAAGTAATTAATACGTACTTGTGAAAAAACTTCTTCGGCGGCGTCATAAAAAATTAAACTATGGTTTCTGACAGGTATCGGAATAACTAATTGGCGTCTCGTACTGCGTTCACCAATCCGCCTGCCACTCGTAATGATTACGGAAAATTCTTGGGGGAGGATTATTCCTAACAGTGAAATGTTAAAAGGCTGATGATAGTGATGATGATGATAATAAGCGAGTAGTGTGGGCCTCGGTGCCATCACCTTTGCAGAGCGCTAATTAACTTCGCGCTAGGCCGTACAAAGAATATCAGGAGAAAACTTGCATTGCATACTTTACTTTGCATAGTTGCAAGCAAAAATAATACACGAAACATGTGTGAGGCGTACATATTACTTCACTTTTTTTTATTTCAAATAAATTATAGTTTTTAATTAGAAAAAGTAACGTTACTTTTCTTATGAAACCTTCAACGGCGATTTTCATATTTTTGTTTCCCAGCTATTGACAGACGGCTTTTTGCCCGCCGCAGGATAGCAGCCATAAATATT
>DWIA01000113.1:0-13917 GCA_018248195.1 Archon apollinus
CAAAATGAAGATCATATATAAAAGTATGGAACAAATAACTCTATTTAATGAAATTTCTATACATATAATTAATACTACAGTACTACTACTACTATTATAATTAGTGGTATATTTTGAGATCACTGTTTGTTATAGTAAACTAAAAGTTTTAACTTGTGCACACTATTATGGGAGGGCATTATATTACTCTTTTCAAAAACTAGGTAATACTTTTTATATTTTGTATGTGGGTCTTAGCAAATTAACTTTATTTCCTTTATCACTGTTTACAATCATATTTTTGATGAACGTTTGATATTCGTCATCTAAGCTCATTGGAGATGTCAAAGGACTCCTGAATGTGGAAACACTAGGAGTTAACATTGAGGTGCAGAGAGCGGAGGTCACCTGCAGCTGCTGCGCGAGCTCCTCGGCGTGGCGCTGCGCCATCATCATGGAGTCCCGCGCGGCGGCCGCGTCGCAGCGCGCCTGCGCAGTCTCCCGAGCGAGCGTGTTCATTTCAGCTTGCAGAGCCGTCAGTTGCTGCAGTAGCGCCGCTTCAGACTAACAAACAAGACAATTCATCAGCATCGTAATAGTTAAGTGTTCATAGTTCTGTTCTTTTCCAATAACATTAAACATTTCTTAATGAAATAACTAGCAAACTAAAAGAACGAACTAGTTCGCAACATAGATGCGAACTAAATTGAGCGTTCCTGATGACGAACTACTATGTCCACAACTACATACAAAACCAGTTACTCCATTGGTGAATCCTAAATCTCACCCAGGGATTAAGGGACTATTTGGCCTTAATTGCGGTGCTTTAAATGTCTTCGACATATGTTGTGCTACGAAAAAGGATAGCTACTCTTTGAAAAAATTCCGGCTGGTAGAACATAGTAAACATTCAACGAAAATTAGGTTGAAAAAGATAAGTTGTACACTTTTTATAGATATAGGATATTTTCTCGGTTTTTTATGTTTCGTTTCGAGTTTAAACTCTATCCAGTTTAACATGAATGCAACTTACGTACTTCTGATAATCTCTGGATATGCATTTCCATTTGAACTCGTTGTGCCTGTGCTTCCCCTTCGGCACCCAGTTTAGACTGAAGCTGTAAATAATAGTATTTTAATATTTATTAACTACACTTTATTAAATGGAGTAAAACTAAGATGAAACTATGTCGAAGCGTATAAAACAGTGTATAATAGCTCTCAGATTTTTAATTTTGATCAAAGTAAGACTAGACACTATAAAAGATACATTGGATGCGATGTGAATGCATTTCCTTCTGAAATTCCCCATGCTGTTTTCCAGTCACGGTAAATATAAAAAGCGCGACAATTGAACTAACGATAAAAATATAGTATTTTTCGTAGTATATTATTTTTTTTATAATATAAAGTACAGATGACTGAAGTATAGTACGATACTATATAATATAGTACGGGTGGAAAGTCGTACTATAAACGCACTCACCGCATCTTCAAGGCTCGTAAAGCGAATACCTCGAAGTTTATCTTTGGTTCTTGGGAATAAGTTAAAGTGGCAGGGCTGGCGCAGCAATCGAGTCACCTCCGTTGAACTTTTCTACCATTTCGCAACACTAGTCGGTCAAAGTATGGGGAATCAAAAGTTCGTTTAATATTTTTTGTACATGACTCATACCAATGCCTAAGTTTGCCCGTATCTGCTGGTAGGTCACTCTCTTATCTTCCTCTATCATGCGTCGCACAGCACGGCACACGGCACATCTTCAGATGTTGCTGTCGAAGGACACCCTCACGAAGATCATCACTGAGACTGCCACGGCCACGTTTAAATTCATTAAGCCAACTTTAAATGCAAATCGAAGTCTGTCATAGTTTTGTTGTTGATTAAGACACTACGAGTCTTAATAAATCATGGTCCGAAAATTTTCTCGCGTTAAATTTATATTGAGCTTTAACAAGTCTTTTGGAATTGCCGCCAATTCATAAACAAAAATGACAAACAGCTTTATAATCGAAATTTAAAAGAAATTTTTATGGGCAATGTTTCTAACTGGCCAGTTCTAAAAACTTTCAGTGCCACCTAGGTGCTTAACGATTACATTGACAGATTAATGGGAATAAAAGTCTGGATCGATTTTTCCACACCAATGTATGTACTATGTATAATACATAAATAATCGGTAGATGTAATGCCAAGAGAGAAAAGGGTAGCTACCCGCCAGACCAGGCGGTCTGGTCTGCGGAAGACGTCTCCTCCAATCAGTAATCTTTAAATGTCGGTATAAATAGTTCACGTCTTAGAAAATTCAACAGCGCGATGATGGACGCATAAGATTCTCAATGTTACGATATACTGTCGATAGATGTCGCTACATCGCACCCCGCTATACAAAATGCATCATTTTTTTCTTATCATTCTGGCTCCCGAGCAAATTTATTTGCTGCATACTAATTTGTCATGGACAAAATCAATAGAAATCAAATCTCATATTCTTAATTTGATACCCCGTTCTGTGGGTTAAAATAACTACATATAAAAATAAATGCGCAAAAGTAAAATGTAAATATAACTATTCTAATAGCATTGTATCACAGCGGTTTTTGTACATGATGTAATAATGCATATATAGTGATAGTAGAGTTCAGAAACATACAATATTATAATACTGGTAAATGAAAAGCAAATAATCATAGAAATATTTTATTCATAATGTCTTTATCTAATATATGAATCATCATATAAACTGGCTTACTTTACATACATTTAAGATTCCGTATCACTACTTCTAATTCATATTTTCCAGGACATTCGACACAGTGGTTCACTATCGTCATTTTTATTCTATCCATTAAATTAATGTGGGAATAAAAAAAGAAATAGTTTTTTAAACATAGCGCTTATTGTTAACATGCATATGATTTCATTACAACTAGAAATTAAACAGTCAGCTTATCAAATTCAAATTTCACCCTAAGGCACTGACAGAAATGATTATGCGATAGATACGAAAATTATAAACGATGTACTTCTAAATAATAAATAACATTCCTTAAAAACATCCAAACACACAAAATTTTAAATTCGGAGTGGCGTATAAAATTAGAAAAAGTATGCTGTATCGCGTATAAACAAAATCATATTGTATATAAACATCACAACGTTCATTCAACTCTGCCTAATTAAAAAAAAAACAAATGATTAGGGATTTTTTTAAATAATAACCTAAATAAACGTAAAGTAACTGCCATCAATCATTGTTGTATTGCATGATTTAAAATAATATTTTCGCTATTTAGTCTATGTGTACATTGCCACTACCAGATAATTTCAATTTTTAAACCGTATAATTATAAATAAAAAAGTTGACTTCGAATTAAAAAAAAACAATGTTTACAAATTGAAATATTTCCGAAGTGTTTATATTTAATAAGTTATAATAACAATAATATATGTATAATAATCATTAAATTAATTTTATTAATTAAATTCCCGCTGGCTCTATACATTGCAGACGAAAATGTAGGAGTGATCAAGTGACCATTAATCAAATTATCAAATAAAAAATCTTTTAAATATCACTAAAAATCATAAAACAAATCAAAGCCATTTGATGTCTTACAACTATTTTCAAATTTTCATCTGATTAGAACAGGATACAATAGAATAACCAATTTTATAAGTATTAAAAGCATTAGGAAGGTAAAGCATTGCTCATATTTTCCATTTAATAGGAGGATTGCAATAGCCCTAGCATATCAAGAGCATTCAAAGGCTCTAATTTACATACATGCCGCCATAACATACGTTCGAAATGAATTTCCTTCGTGAATGTAACATACGATGTTTTATAATAATTTAGAGCCGGAGATAACAATTATAGGGATTTAAAAAATACTGTTTGTACTATTACTTGATAAGATTTTATTGGTTATTAAAATGTATTGTCAAATAGTTTGTAAAAAAAATATTTTCAAACCCAACTTCAAATTAGTTGAAAATAAAGCTTCTCGATATAGGACACATTCAACAGTTTAGATACTGAATGCAATTTAACTTTCAATATCAACACATATCACTTAGCATTCTCTATAAAACATACTATCCATAGGGTCCAAATTACATTGCAACGCCAATATTTAAAAAACTACTGATATAAAAGACTTGTATTGGACTCGACGGAACGGCACAAACTAGTATGAACCTTAAGTGATGCAGTGTATTTTTGACTCAAGTTTAATTGTAAAAGTCTGTCTAAACCATTATGTTTGCAATAAATCACTTATAAAGCTTATAACTCAACGGCAGTGGCGTCAAAGTTTACGCATGCGTTATCTGCGCTCGTTGCTTCGATGTGAATTTAGCTGACAGCTGGAAACATACGCGCGTCTGGTCTTTCCTATTTGTTATTTCTCTTCGACTGTCACCTGGCACAAAACAAAAGGAAATCATGTTACATTTTATGTGGGTTTGTCAATACGAATAATATTATTAGCTGTAGCGTAAATGTTAATTTATTCAGGTGTTCAGCTGTTAAATTATTGTTTCTTTGTTGTAGATTTGGAAGTCAACGAAGCCTTTTTTGAATTTCTCCCCCAGTAATATACCATTACGACAATACCGTGGAATTATGAATAGAATAATTTAGCTGTAGCTTCAGCTTTAGCTTCTGTTTTATAGAAGTGAATGACGAAACGGGCAAATTGTTCACCTGATGGTAAGTACAATGTTTGCCCATAACATACATTATGTTACACGCGATATTTCTGTGTGGCGCCACATAGCGCTCGTCACATGAGACATCAGTATTTAAGATGCCCAGTAATTATGCTAGATCTCAGTACCCTCTAAACTGCTGATTCACGGTGGAATAACTAGCACTGCGTAGTACCTAACTAGACGGATTCCTGCATAGGAATCCTACCACCAGTAAACTGTCCACCAACACCGACAAATATTTTCATTTTGTAGCCGTTTTTTCAATTCATATTGTAGCTTGAATACACTGTACCTACAGCTATCATACGCTAGCCATAATTACTACTATATAAGCTTAAATTTTTAAACTTCATATTAACTTTATGTACTACAAAATGTATGAATGCTATATCATTATATTCACCTGTAAGGGTCCATTACGCAGGTCATGTTTTTCTGATAAGGATCCCATTAACCTTTCCTGCAAAAAATAGTACATTTATTGTAACAATTGTGCAGAATAATACACTAATTTTAAAAAAAAACTAAATATATATTCTTACTTCTGTTAGTCTTTCAGCATCGGCAAAACTGTGACTGTGGTTAGCTGTTTGTGCCTTCTTTAATTCAGCTTCCAAAGTGTCGATTTTCTTCTGCATCTGTGCAAAATGTATAACGTTAAACAATCGCAATTTCAACAGACAGGAAACCATCACCGCGAGAGAAACAAACCACACATGATTTATTTACCATTATAACATGTAATTCGATGATTTAAGGTCTCCTATTTTTATGTTAAAATGTTTCATATTAGGAAGTTTCGAGAATACCCAAAAATACTTTATAAAATGAAATATATCTTAGAGTATATAATAGCAAAAAATGCAAAAAAGTTAAATAATTAGAACTAAATGCGATATCACTTAAGTCTTATATTTATTATAAATGCACGGAAAGAATCAGATTCGGAAGAAGAGTATGAACACACAAGTAATTCAAACAGAAACACCGATAGGAACTACTTTTGGCAAATACCCAGAAATTTATATGATTCTTTACATTTCTGGTTCAAATCCAGTACTGAATGTTGTTCACAGTAACAATGATGACGCAACACAAAAGTGACATTTACGGATGGCGGCATTTTATACCTCTCGTACGATGGTAGGCAATGATTTTTCTATGCAGGAGTATGCAAACGCCAGAGGTTCCTAAATAAAAAGGTTTCATTTAGAGAGTAAAATGGTTGCACAGTTTTTCATTGCAGGCATGTAAATGTTGCATAGTAAGCATCAAATGGCAAGGGTTTTTAGTATAACAGCCTGTATTAAAAGTCCCGCGTTGCGTAACCACAAAGTGAAGATCACTTATTACTATGTATATACTACTTACTACTATTAATAACTGCCAAATAGCTATTTCCCTATTGGCTAATTTTGATTATTAACTTTTTTATGTTTCACCTCTGTCACATGTACTGATTTGAATGCTCTCTTTTTCTTATAAGTTTCATGCGTCATATGCGTTTTCATGACTTTTATTTTTTTTATTCTTATTTTTAGTGCTTTAGCTTTTATTGCTTTGAAATATAAGTCTGAGAAAGGTATATAGAAGAAATTTACATAGGTAAGTTATGGAGATATACTATGAACATTGCCCTTTCTGGTAACAGGCTGTAACTTTTCTCATTACAAACATTACCAGCTTAAAAAAAAACACTAGCTGTAAAAACTTAATAGCACTAAATACAATACAACAAACTTTATGTTTTTACACTAAAACCCAATGTTTCGCGCCCTTAACCTATAGAAATACGAAGTACTCGGTCCAGTAAACATAAAGCCAATAATAACCGATTATTATGAGTACAAGTATTACATGCAACCTATTACATGTAACCGATACAAGGTTACATGTAATACTTGTACTCAGTCCTTCTCTAATATACGCGCACTCATCCACATCCTCGGGTGTGCTATATTAACTTTTATGCGATAAGATACTGCCGGAGGAATGGATGCAGTCAGAGACAATCACAATATTTTGATTATCCGTATAATACAGACTAGCGACTTGTTAGTACAGATGTATTGACTATTCTGGGGCTCTGAACTCAGGACCTATGACTCAGTATCATATAATTGTATATGTAATATATTGCTCCAGATACACAATAGTATTAAGTTATTTAATTGTAGTCATTTGTTAAAAGCAAACCAGGAAAAACATCTACTTAACTACGCCTATTACTTGTATTTGCTTGCATTGGTTGCAATGACAAATACATTATGTATTATTAAGCAAACATGAGTCAACCCTGAAGTTATAACACCAATATTTAAACACAACTACAAGTGGTAAGATTACTATGCAGAATACCGTCTAGGTAGGTACCACCCCAGTGAAAGTTATTCTGCTGTGAAGCAGTAGTGTGCAAACATTACTGTTTCGGTTTAAAAAGCAGTGTGATATAGTGCATTCACTGAGCATAAATGAGACTTAAGAACTGTTCATGCCTCAGGTTGTGACAAAAAGAAATGTTCTGGGTGACACAGAATTTTTTATGGGCAGACATTGCACTTACCATCAGGTGAACGTTTTGCTCGTCTCGTCACTTTCTTACATAAAAACACAAATGAACAAGAACATATGTGAAAACTTAATTATATATTACCTGTGACACAGTCCTCTGTCGTAGCTCATCGAGCTCGCGTTGCTTTTCGGCCAGTTGCTTCGCCCATCGCTGCTCCTCTACTGTCACGTTTTGTTGCAGGTGGCTCAAAGTACCTTCCTGTAAAAATGGGTATTACAAAATCATTCTCTTTTTCAATTTTATTTACAACAAGTATTAAAACTGTGCTAGCTGTCGCTCCATCTAGTGGGGGATCGCCCTACACTGCATTTGCTGGTATAAGGTTGCCACTCGAGAACCTATCTTCCCCAGCAGTTAACAGTTGTATAAGCTATATGACCAGCATATAACACTTTAGCTTGCTAAGCCCAGGTAGCTCAGAGTCTAAGCGTTCGCTTTAAATTTCATAGTAAGCGAGCGACCTGAGTTCGATTCCCGGTGCCAGCACCTCTAAAATTGCAATTTTAAATGCTGCTTTACCGCGTGCTCGACGGGGAAGGAAAACATCGTGGGGAAACCTGCATGTCCGAGAAATAAAAAAATATTTTCAGGTTATGTGAAGTCCACCAACCCGCCATTGGAGCAGCGCGACGGACCCTTCCCGGCTCCAAAATCCACTCAAAAATGAGAGGAGGCCTGTTCTCAGCAGTGGGTTAATAGGCTATAACTTGTTGCTGTGCCTTAGGGCTACGTTGGTAACCTTAGTTCAGCTGCGAGTATCATCTTTATGGATAGTATCTCACAGCAAAACACCGAGAAAAACCATAGTATTAGCTGGTACTTTTATTTGTATGAGCAACTTACTGTATCCTCAATTATCCTCTTATATTTGTCCAGAAGACTTTGTAATTTTTCATTCTGTTCTAGCACTTCACTGAGTCGGGAATCAGATGCAGGCGCGGCCCGTACTTCCGGTATTTTCTTCTTCTCCAATTCCTGATGTTTCCTTTCTAGCTCCTTCTTCTGCGATTCCATCTTCTGGAACTCGCTTCGCAAGTTGTTGGCGAAAGTTTGGAGCCATTCCCGGCCGGATCCGGAGCCCGGCGCGACTGTAGGGCACGCTGAACGAAGGACGGTGGTCACTTCGTTGTACTGTGACTCTTGGGCTTTCACTATTGCCTCCTGTAATGATTAAAAAAATCGTATCCGCAATTATTCGTATGAAAGATAGTTAAGTAGTATTTGCATTTTTATTATTTTTGGTCTGTTTTAAGGACATACAGGAGAAATCTCAGAATGAGTCCACGTGTTTATTATAAAAAATCTAGTTCCTATGTATCCTGTGAGTTTCTAATTATCTTACAGGTGGAACCTGGTTAAGGAATTTGAGTTGACCATATTAGCTCTGTTGTCTATTCTGGGCAAGCTACGTCCTGCAGTTCCTCAAAATTATAGCAGTAATTGTAATATGAAAGATTTTTTTATTGTTACTTAATATAATTCGCACAAATAAATTAAGATTACTATATATAAAAACACAATATTGTTGGCGTATTTTATAGATATAAACTCAAATATAAATAAAGATCAGTTCTATTTTATATATGTTCGCTAGGTTTGAAAAATAAAATATTACATGTAAAAAGTTAGCGAAGTATGTACATTTTTAAAATATATATAAATAAGATAGTGTGCTCGCTCAGCAGCAAGTCTGTTAATGACGAAGCGAAGCCGACCGAAGAGCCATCAAAAGCCAGAGCTAAAAGCAAAAGAATAATCTCGGATGATTTTGTTCAAATTGATTTCATCCTCTTCCATGAATATGAAAGATTTTATTATTTATCAATTATCTATTCAAATATTTGTAAAAGAAACTAATAGATGTTTACAATGTGAACATAATAACTTACAGACAGCGAGTCTTGGGCCGGCATCGCGCTGCTTGTTTTCGCTTGGAGGGCCTTTTCGGCTGATTGTAACGCCTCCATTACTTTCCAGTTTTTAGTACGCAACTCCTGAGTGCGAGGAGCCAAAATCAACAAGCAAAAGTTTATTAAAAATGTTAGAGCCGAACGAAAAAAGTAATTGGTTACTTTGAATAACTTAGTTATCACAAACTGTTAATAAAGACTATTTATATGTCAGATGAACTACAGTTGCATGAAATGAACTAAGCAGTTTGAACCTTAGAATGTTCTAATAAGCTTTAGAGACCTCATGCACAAATGACTAATGGCAACACACATGGCAAAAGTAAATAATATGTTTACTAGTAGTAAAAATTAGTAGTAACAATATTATTTACTTTTGACGTCACTTCCATGCGGTCGGTTGGAATAAACACTTTACTGTTGGTAGAATTCCTATGCAGGAATCCGCTAGGTAGGTACTACCTCAAGGCCAGTTATTATGCCGGAAAGCAGTGGTGTGGTGGTTACTGTGTTTCAGTTTGAAGGGCACTGTGAGCTAGCGTAAACACTGGTCATTTTAGACTTAAGAACCAATGTCTCAAGGTGACGGGCGCAGTGTCCAAACAAAAATGTTCTAGGTGACACAACTTCTGTTATGGACAGATGTTGCACTTACCATTGGGTGAATGTTTTGCTAGTTTCGTTACTTTATCCAATAAAAAAATCATATTTACTTTTGTTACGTGCAGCTAATCTTTTAATCTTATTTTGGTTGGTGAAAATAATTTATATAATTAATGACACTGCAGAAACATAGAAAATATGCATTAATTTGTCTTTGAGTTGGAGGTATATTTTAAAATTGTGTTAAAAAAATTCAGCCTTATGTACTATTTGACATTGGCAACATCACATAGAAAAATCTACATCTGTTGAACTGATTATGAATAACATAAATTTGATTATTATAATAATTTAAGTAAGGATGTTATTCTGTCCACATATTGTGCTTTTGATTGAAGACAGTAACGAGGCGAGCAACCTGTTAGCTAGTGCAACATCTGCCCATAACTAATGGTTGAGTCACCCAGAACATTTCTAAGCTGCACATAAGTCTCGTATACCCAGTGATTACACAATCTATTAGTGCCCTTTAAACCGCAACACAATAATGTTTGCACTATTGTATACTGCTTCACGTCAGAATAAGTGACGCTTCGGCGGTACTTACCAGGACGGATTCCTGCACAGAAATCCTACCACCAATGTCTTTCAAAGTATTAATCATAGTTTTACTTGACTGTTATATCTGAAATACTTGTTAAAAGTCCACGCGAACAAGTCATTGAAATAAAGATCCTCACATTGTTCTTCTCCTGATACTGTTGCAGTTGTTGCCTGAGCGTGGCGATCTGCTCCTTTTGTTCGGTGCTGCCTTTCAGCGCCGTGGCGAGTTCGCTTCTGAGCGCCTCCACTATGCTCTCGACCTTCGCGAGTTCGCTTGCCCGCTTAAATGAGAAAACTCGTTACTGCAATATGTCGACACACAAAAGTATGGGGCAGGAGGAAGTTTTTTCCTGGTTGATTTTGAACATGGTGACACTCACTTGCCTTTCCGTATCCGAAGTGCCTTTGCGATGATATCGAAGGAAGAGTTAACTGCAGTGTCATAGACACGAACACTTTCGCAAAACATCAAAATTCGAAAACCCGTTATTATTAACCGACCATTAGGTCACGCAGTCGTCCTTCTCAGGAAGATAAAGCTTGTCCCAGTAGTAGAGTACATATAAAGGCTGGTACTAAACTTTTACTAGATTAATCTTAAGTCGCTCCCGGCAATCTATCTTTAAAAATTGACCTAGTTCTGTGGTGGGACAATAATCGGAGATATGTCATATATCACCTTCAAAAATAACTTACCTTCTGATCGTCGTTAGAGGACGGCGGCAGTCCGTTTTGTGCAGGAACAACAGTCATTTGCTTCAATTCGGCCATTTCCGATTCTCGCGATAACAACTGATCTTTCAGTGAAGCGAGTTCGGCTGACAACTAAAATGTAAACAAATTTATTAAATAATTTATTTAAAAACTTTATTGTACAAATGCATTAAACTCTCTATCAGTCAATTTTAAAGAGAAAAATTTGAGCAGGTCCTTATGAAAATTATGTCATATATATATTCATATATCTATCTTCTATCGTATGTATCTAATATCTGAAGAGCACTGAGAGCCAGGGTAATCACTGGGCATATGTCACTGAATAACTGCTGTCTCAAAAGAAACAGCGTGAAGTCATGCAGAAATGTTCTGGGTGACACACATTTGTTATGGACAGACATTGCCCTTTCCATCAGGCGAATGTTTTGCTCGTCTCGTCACGTATTTTCAAAAAAATCTTATGCTATATATATCTAATAACAATAAATAATATAACTCCTTTACTAATAAACTCCCTAAGGCAGTTGTACACAATGCTTTGTATTTTTCTTTCGAATGTACACAGATGACAGAAATAGACAAATTTGTGTAAAGTATTCATCAACTTTACAATGTTTATTAATGATTTCTTATATTTACGCGAATACTATACATTTAATAAAACTGTACTTTTCGGATTTTATCGCGTTTATTTTTAACTTTAATTCCCGACGTTTCGAGTGATTTACAGTGGCCATGGGCACAGGATGACTAAGGTGTCAGACATCCTGATGTCATAGTTAATATGGGGTACCTTCATCTTTTAATTATTATTGGGTGCTTATTAGTAAGGCCTTAGAAGAGTACTACAATGATGATGCCCACAGTACATGCAAACAGAGGCACTCACTTGTGTCTCTTGTCTAGAATTTATGTTTTTGCACAAATGTTGGTTCCAGCTGGGATTTGAACCCTGGATTTGCAGGGTAGAGGTCAGGTACTCTAACCACTAGTCCACGCAGTCGTATACTAATATATTATATAGATTTATAAGATACTACTGCATAACCACAACACAATATTTTCTCGCTAAATTTAAATTTTGATGAAGTAACCTTTCCTTATGTACTACATATTTGGCTATATACTTTTAAAATTAAAACTATGAATATATGAATTATAATACTTATTGAAAGTGTCTTTAATTTAGCAATAAAAATGCTACAGTTACTTACTTGTGATTTTTGTTTCTCCGATTCCTCCCTGACTTTCTCTATTTCTTGTTTCAATTTCTCTGCCTCCTCTTTGAATTTATTCATTTCTTCCTTTGCTTTATCTGCTTCTTCTTTAAGCTTTTCTGCGCTGCTTTCGGCTGTCTGTGCGCGGCTTGTTAGTCGCTGCACTTCATTTTGAAGTTCAGTCATGCCTATGGACAAAATATTTTATTTTTATTGTATGAAGTGACAAGGCGAGCTAAACATTGAGCTGACAGTAGTGCAACATCTGCCCATAACAAATGCTGTGTCACTCAGAATATTTATGTGCGGCACCACACTGCGCCCGACACTTAGACATCAGTTCTTAAGTCTCACATGCCCAGTGATTACACTAGGCTCTTAGTGTTCTTCAGACCGAAACACAGTAATGTTTGCACGCTACTGCTTCACGGCAAAACCAGGATAGATTGCTGCATAGGAATTCGACCACCAGTAAAAAGAACATAAAAATATGTAAATAAAGTAAAGAGATACTAGGTTTGCAAAGTATTATAATATTTCCTTATAAAACCAAATCTGGAAAATCGAAAATGTTCTCATCTGTCTGTCCAAATGTTGAAAACGACCACTGTAAATGATGTTAGGTTTGCAAAAATTATCGACAGTAACCCTGGGAATAAGTTCTTGTTTTATCAGTTTATCTCAGAAGTACTCAGGAGAAGTTTTAGTCCGAAGTACTATGTAGCAAACACGGTTAGTATTTAATAATAATAGAACTCTGTTGTAACATTTATTGTAAACAGTTCTTTGTTATCAGATCATCAGTCAATTAGATGCCGGTATAAAATATTAAGGTGCTTATAGAATAGATAAAGCAGCAGAAGTAATAATAAGATAGATAAAGTAATGGCTAACCAGCAATTCTTTCTTGTGCTTGACGCAGTTCTTGCTGTGCCATTTTCTCTGCATGAGCGGCGCACTGTCTTTGCTGTTCCAGTTCTGCGTAAACACGGTTCGCCTCCTTAATATGCAAAAAATAATAAAATATTATAAGGTATTTCAAATTACAGTGTGAGGGTGGCGTGAGAAAATCTGCCACCCCATCCGTGTCCTGCGATGTTGTAAAAGGCATCTAAGGAAAATCACATGGCTTAAGATTGTTGGCAGAACCATCTCTATGTAACTATCGCTAGATATTTTATAACCTGACCAGTGTTGGGCAACAGCATCTAAAGTGCGAAAGTGTATGACACTGTGATCGCCAATCCACCTGCAAAGCATAGCGATTATGGTAAATCCTCCCAACTCATGAGAGGCCTATGTTCAGCAGTGGTCTTTAACAGGCTGTTAAAGAAGGTATTTCAAATGAAACTTCTGTAGATGTCAGAGGGATATATCTGTCAAAGGATAATTAATATCTTTATAAAAGGATTATATAATATTTGTACATTGTGTAATACCGCAGCGAAAGTTCCGCATAATTTTGGTGTTTTATCGCCATATTAGCGCTTACCTAAGATTTAACCTGAGGATTGTGTAACTCCAAAATGAAGATCATATATAAAAGTATGGAACAAATAACTCTATTTAATGAAATTTCTATACATATAATTAATACTA
>DWIA01000114.1:0-13898 GCA_018248195.1 Archon apollinus
GCTCTGGAATGCAAGTGTATCGTGAAGATGACTACATACTACCACTGGTTTGGCATCCTATGATTTATAAAATAAAATCCAAAGCTTGCAATTAACAATAATAGTAATGACGGGAACTGAAGACTACGAAATTTAAAGCAAGCGCCTCGCCCTTGAGCTACCCTGGCACTCTAATATCTTATATCTGAAAGAGATACGTATATTTTTTTATTGGATAAATGACAAAACGAGCAAAATGTTCACCTGATGGTAAGTGCATCGTCTGCCCACAACAAAATGTTGTGTCACCCAAAACATTTCTGTGTTTCATAACACTGCGCCCGTCACCTTGAGACATCAATTCTTAAGTCTTATATGCCCAATAATTACACTAGATATCAGTGCCCTTCAAACCGAAAAAAAAAAATTTTTCACACTACTGATTCTGATTGGTAGACTGATTTGGCCGCCTCGTCACTTTCTCCTTTACAAAATTAGGGCACAGCCGTAAACCGGGTTAACATCAGCGGCTCGTTAACGGCATAAGTTTTGCGACATAATAACATACATAGCATAGCATGTTGAATGTATGTTTTTTTATTTCGCCCAAACTGTAATAAGTGTTTTACAGTCAGCGCTACTATGCAAGAAAGTAGAACACCAGTTTATTGCAATACTTTTGATAATACTTAATGCAACGGTTTTCCATAGGGATTACTTGGATTGAGCTATTTCATCTGAATGAATAAAATCATTTGAATATGTGTGATCTAGAAGCGAACGGATCGGTCGCCCCTCTATAGATACTTACCAACGTAGCAGAGGAAGGAATAAAGCAGCGACATAAAGCGCATACTAAACTAAATTTAAACTTCCATCTTTCGAACAAGACTTGTCAACATAAATTTACAACAGTCAACAAAAAATAAAACTATTTTTTACGGATTTTATCGTATTTAATTTTTAACTACATTAACCCGACGTTTTGAGTGCTTTACAGCACCCATGGTCACGGGAGGACCGAGATGTCAGACGTCCTGATGTCATACTTAATACAGGGTACCTTCAGCTTTTAATTATAATTTTTTTGGTCCGATCTACGCAAATGAACTTACAGTGTCTTGAAGTTTTATATCATGTCAATAGTTTTATGAAATATATACAGCAAAGTTTTGTATATTTTATGTGTACTTTTAATAATGAAGTTATTTTTTGTTTCCTTTTTTTAAAGATATTTTAACTTATTAAGGCATGCTTTCATAAATGTAACTAGCACAATACTCTAGAGGCTTTCATTAAACATATAATTTTGTTTATTTATTATTTCTGTAGGATTGTGAATAAAATAAAACAATATAAAATAAAAATAACACATTTAATTGCACGAATATCCATTCGACGCATTTAAGAATAGGGAGCAAAATAGATCTTACATCCTATATAATATAAGCCCGCGATTCAAGTCCGATCATTAAGAAGGGCGCAGTTACTAATTAAAATAAAATTGTTAAAACCGACACCATTGAGAGTTTCTATTCCCGGGACTAACTTTTAACGAGAATATACATATTTGGTTTCGGCCAACCCTTTGGTGATTTCACTATTGAGTCTGACTGCAAATAACTCCGTAATTGCCTTCAAACAACTTCTGGCTTTGTGGATAGAACACCAATGTTACCATCTATGTTTTGAAATACCTGAATAGAATACGAGTGGGTAAAAGATAAACATATCCCGAGCTGCGATCGATATCATCGGAGGAAAATGAACGAGCATGTTGTAAGTTTGCGTATAAATCTGTATTAATGCGAATAATGTAGCCGTCCAATCTGAAGTATGGTATTTTCATATTAGTACGTACACAGTTATAGTTTTATTAACAAGAGATTTCTAATATAATTTATTCGACTCCTATATTTTTTATTATATTAAACAATATTTTCCACTTATTTTAAATTAATTCGTGTACGTCGTAAGCGGTGTCTAAATATGCATATTATAAAAAAAACATATCAGTCGGCATCGGTAATGTTGCAAGACTTTTACAGAATATACTTCTTAAAGTCACGAGAACAGGTAATGTTCTAGAAAATAACAATGATGTCTGTTACAGGTCTGAGGCAAGCCGCTGGCTGGTAGTGGCAGGATGATGGAATGTCTTTGCCCCGCGCCGCGGACGCTGGCTTGTCGCGTTGTTCTGTTAGACGAGAGGGAGCTTCTGCACGAAATGCAGGTAATTATTTAAAATTATAGTAAGGTATAAAAAGTACAAATACAACGCTAACGATCTTTAAAAATATAAAATTTATTATCAATAGAAAAATATATGAAAGAAAGAAAAACATAAAGGTATTTTCATAAGCAAGTTGTGTAAGAAAATTATCATCTTTTTTTGCTTGATGCTTAATCTATTTTAGTGATTTGTTTGAGATTATCAGTCAGAGTCTTATGGTTTTTAAATTTATTTGTCTAAAGCAGATCAGCACCATCAGTTCAACCATCTGTAATTTTCGATTTCCATGGAAAACACGAGCTTGTAAAAATACTTTTTTAAACTTAAACGATTTAGCAAACTTTGCATTATGTTTAATCGTTAAAAAAGTTTCACTTCTAGTCTACGTATTTATAGATAAGCTCAACGAATCTTTCTAATTTTTTTTTGGCATTCGTCGTAATACTTTTGGGTTTTCCTTATCTATAACTGAAATTGCCAAGATTTAAAATCTCACTGCGGGTGTCCCCGTGGACAGTGACGACGTTTTTCAATTTTGTCGTATGAAACAACGCTAGATTTTTTCTTCGTTTCTATTCCCTTACATTTGAAGTACAGCTATTCCGAAACAAATTATTTGAAGTACACCCAGGGGCTTGTGGAAGGTCTTTTATATGCGGGGCTCAGGTCCAAGGTGCGGGCGATGAATTCACTGAATCGTACGTCGACTCTATGAATATTAAATTCTATTTGGCTGGCATTGTCGTCGCGCGGTGAATGTGAGAGTGGCTCGCGGCCGCGGCGACGCACGTGTTACCTGTATAATTATCATCATTTGGATTGTATACAACCCGTTTGCGTGTAAATAACGTCCATCTTAACACATGTTATTAAATATGTAATTGTTTTGCTCAGTCTATATTAAAAAAAACAATAAGAGCTATTTAATGAATGCTTATTAATCATCAATTCATATAAGAATGTTATTCGCTAAGAGAAAGCAAAATGTCCATAGACCGAAAAGCTAATATCGCAATAATTTATGACTTTACCCTACTAACCCGCAGCTAGCCAAAGAATAATGGCCACCGCGCTTACGAGCATACTATCTCAGCATTATCTTGCAAACTCACTCAGACATGAAAGCATATAAAATTGCTGCCATCCAACGCGTTCAACACTTATCAGGACACACTTACTATAATTCTATGACATAACCGTAAACAACGGTCGAATTGTTATAGGAATTCTTCCCTCTGCCCCACAATCCCACGCGTAACTTGTTCGTCAAACAAATTCCAAAGATATATTGGTTGGAATCGCCCAATTTGGGTAAAGTGGAAGCGACGAGAGTTCGACGTTTCCCGCTAAATTGTATGGTTATTTCAGATAAATCGTCGCCCTTTCCAGAGTTTTCCTATCTACAAAGGGCTATTTGTATCAAACGGATCCAGCGAAACTTCCTCTTTTCCCATAACGTTCAAATTGGATTGTTTGCTAAGGATTTATTTATTTCAAAAACTATATTTAATATTCACTTATAACTTTGCATTGAAAATTGCACAGTAACCTCAAGATCATTAAGTAAAATTTCAATTAAATTAAGAAAGTCACAATTACATTTAAATTTAACTTTAGTTACTTTACTTACTGATTTTTAAACTATGCTACGCGTGACAGGGTTTTGATGTTTTCCTTTAAGATGTTTAATTATTTATACGAAATTATAACAAAACTATTGTTGCACGAGTATATTATGTATTTGAAAAAAAAAAATATAATAGGAATAAGTGTATAATACACACCTACTTGCTACTTACAGCCGCATCTGAATCATCGTCCAATTGTTTCCTTAGATCGTCTTGGTTTGTGTTTTTTTTTCAAGGAAATATGTAACAAACCTACTAAAACAAGTCCGTCTAGATAGGTACCACTGCATTGTCAGTTATTTTGCCGTGAAATCGTAATCAGCAAATATGGCTGTATTTCGGTTTAAGGGCATAAGGTTTTATGGGCTGTATTAAAGGCACTGATAGCTAGTGCAATTACTGAGATTATAAGATTTAAGAAATAACGTCTCGGGGTAACTAGCGCAGTGTGGTGCTACACGGAAATGTTCTGAGTGACACAGCATTTGCTATCATCATCAGGTGAATGAATTACTCGTCTATTCACTTCTTCTATTAAAAAAAATATATACCAGTAAAAGTACGAAAGCAAGAACGCACATTTATACATCTAATAGACTTATGTCATTGCCTTTAAATATTTGCTACGAAATTTTCAAAACAAAATACGATATTTTTTATTCAATCATATCTTTTATTGCACCATCAGAACGAAACGAGAGAGTACATTCTGTGTTGAAAGCATTCTCTTATTTGTTTCAACTGTTGAAACGAGTACCGAAGAAATTGCTCAGTAATTTAGGAGACGTAGCTTATTGTATGGTGCGGGAGGACATTGCCAGGTACTGTAGCGGCGGCAAATTGAGACGACGGCATTTCACGGTTCACTGCGTATATGCACCTCGCACCTCTTTCTGTTTTATCGGTGGCGTCTTTATTGTCTGGCGGTTGATCTCTTGTTTTTAATAAAAAATAAGCAATATTCTCACCGTTCTATACTTTCTCAGAAATAATGAATGCGTTATAAGTGTTGCGCGTATCGTTTAAACACAGTCAAATATTTATCTATTTTTGGTAAAATACGAATAAAAAGGTAATCATGTAGTCGTTATATTACATACGCCGCAGCGCCATCTTCTTCTCTTTCAACAGCCTATAAAAATCCACTGCTGGACATAATCCTCTTCGTGGCGTGGCGATTATGGAAATTCCTCCCAACTCGGTTGGAAGGATTTGCCATAATCACTACCCTTGGCAGGCGGATTGGCGATCGCTGTACCAGACGCATCTTAGACGCTGCTATTCGTCACCGGTCAGGATATTTTAGGTCTGGCTAAATAGAGATGGTTATTGTGCCACCATATGGAGGCCAAGCGATTTTTCTGGCATTTCTCTAAATCGACTTTTACGACACCTACGGGATGAAATGGGGTGGCAGATTTTCTAATGCCGCTACCACACGGCACGGCCATCTAGTGGTAAGCTACAACAGAGTAGATCACAAGAAAATAATTCTCTGTACTCAAAGATCTAATTTTCGTGATCGCCATGAAAAGTGAAATACGTATATATTTGAACACGAACAGGTTGATCAGTAAACAAATCGATGTACGTCATCTTGTAGCGAGTTAAAGCAAAGTAATAAACCTTCTCCAAGGAAAAATACAAATATGTGCTAACTTTCCTGATGATCGGTCAAACCGTGTCGAAGTCTATTAACAAACATACTTTTACATATATACTACATATATACATCTCTCTCTCACATGAATACCGATTTTAATTAGAAGTATAAGCTATGTTTTGTCCCTCAAAATGTTCACCCAAAATATTAATTACAACTTAAGGCTCTAGAAAGGACTAACTAGAATGATTTTTTTCTTATTAGTTGCCGTCGTTACGATGGTAAAACCCTATTCAGTATTATATTCAAGTAGGTAAACCACAAACAAGTTTCAAACTGGTACATATATTTGATGCGAAAGTCTAACAATGTCGTAGAGTTGCAAAAGCGCTCGTTAGCGGTAAGGGATTGCGACGACAATCGCGTTTCACACTGATATTAAAATAGTTAACAGATAACCTTTAACTGACTCATAGCTATGGTTGCTCAGTGACGAAAACGTTCTCTGTATTACTTGTAGTAATTTGTTAGACATCTAAAGGAAATGTAAATTTCGGAGAAAGTTTGCTAATGCCTCATGTGGAGGAAAGTATATTTGCCATGTCTTCAGTAAAAGCAGCTAATATTGAATTGTTACTACTACCAATATTGAAACAGTTGTCTAATGAACTCGTTTTTAAGCTAAACAACTGACATCAGACTACTGCAGCCCATGAGCAAAACTAGTTCCAAAGGTTAGAATTTGATTAGGTTAGTAGGTTAAACTGACTACCAATGATTTCAAGTCAATAACTAGATCTTTAGTCCGCTTACTTTAACCGCTACCATGATGTTAAAAAGGTAGACAAAAAGTTAAGTTGCATTTTAACGCGCTTTGTAGAGACTGAAGTCCCTATCACAGGCCCTTGTGAAAATAAAACAGTGAAGATTCATCTAATAGTTAAATATAGGAAGAATTGTGCAAAATGGACAAAAATTGTTTTGAATTATAGTATCGACGCCTCTGAACGGTTTATTCGTTTAGATTAGTGTATTCTAGTGTGACGTAATAGAGTATCCTGTGTACTTAATAAAAAAGGCTTAAAAGAAAAACGTCTAGAACCAGATCAGAGAAAGGTGGAGAACGGAAATTCAACTCCAATACCATAATTAGTTTCTTATCAAGTCGGATTGCTCGTCAGTTTATTCCTAGAAATAGACCACGTACCGTAGTTGTACTGGGGAAGCTCAGTACATACCGATGTTTCTTTGCGACCATATCGCTTCCGATAACTTGTATACATTACTAATAATTGCTACCAACAACTACGTTTATGAGCAGAATATTTTCTGAACGTAATAATTAATCATTATTCATAAATAGAAAAAGAGTTGAAAAAAGAAAGACGACACTACTCGATTAATATTACCAGCTTTAGAGATGCATTTTGTGCACATGATTTAATACAACACTTTCATAATTTGGCATCTGTTATTCTCGTCAATTTCAGATGGAATAAGTGTCAGGCTGTAGGGACTGATATTAAACTCATCTGGGTACCATTTTAGTCTAGCGTAGCTGACTAAAGAGACACGCAAAATGTATATTTTTTTTGTTTTTTATTTATTAAAGCTAAATCTAATTGAAATACTGATTTAATTATATCTGTTTATTATATATTATTCATTATATATTTTTATTATCTAATTTTTGCGGCATTACAGTCACTTCAGCGGCACCAGATTGACTGTCAGTATTTCAAAGTACTGCAGTGTTTTTACAGTAATGCTACGATAGCTATCCGAAATTCGAGTACAGAATCATAGTACGAAACCGATCCAATTGCAGAAAGATGTAAAACAAAGCGATGTTATATTCCCGAAACTCTTCACTGCATTGGAAGATGCTTGCAAGCTACTTGACGGCAAAGAAGGAAGTATAAACGTCAATGGCGAACACATCACTCGCCGTTGATTTGCTGATGACATTGTCATCGTGGCGGTGTCACTGGAGGACCCTAGCACTATGCACAGTAGCCTAAACAGTGTCTCCCAACAAGTAGGTCTTAAGACAAGAAGGTCATATCTAATATCCATGTCACACTACGCTCGAAGTTGAAAGAAGTTGAAGAAATAAGGGACTTAGCACGTTGAATATGTAGGGGTGAGGAATTCCATAAGCGGAAAAATTGTAACTGTAAATGACGTCTTAAATGAAGATGCGGAGTGAGATAGAGAGAAATATACTCAAAGCGGTCTTTTAAGTAAAAAAGAGTAGAAGGATTGAACAGCACACAATACAAATCAGAAAGGATGTGTGTATTCCTCCGAAGGCGGATCCACTTCAGCGTTATCGAAATTCGGGCACATTTCGCATTATATTTTTGCGTAGACACTAATTTTGGATTCGCTCAAGTTTATTAAGCTGCACTTCAGAAATGTCAAGATAGCATATATTAGCATAGTCAAGGATAGGAAGACGTAGTCAATGAGCGAGCTCAACATGCGTTGCAGCAGTGGGAAGAAAATTACAGAGGCACCATAGAGAGAGTCCATTGTCAGATAGTAGACAAAATATATTTCCAGATTATAGATCTTGCTATCGTCATTTTCGGTGTACATAGATTTTGACGACATCTTTTTGAACATTTTTTTAAGTTGGTTTAAAGGACACAGTCTCCGTGTTCGTTAATCACCTCTTTTATTGTAATTAAAGCTGACATATGTTTATTTAGGAACCTATTCCTTGTTTTTGTTTTGTTTAAATTCACCTGAGAGAAGATACTTTCGCATGAAGTGTTGGAGATCGCCAAACATAATAAGCCTTTCGTGAAATTTTTAATGTTTGGATATTTTGTAGCCCCATTCGCGTCTAGGATTTTTCCAATTGTCTACACTCAAAATTATGTTGGTGGTGCTACTTCCACCTGATTCTAACAAGTCTCTGACACTTTTCCCTTACAGGGATATGAACGCCATTAAGAATAATTAGTAATAGCTTCGGGCGGATATACCTTTCCGCCCTATTACAATGTGGGTCTTCAAGAGAAGCGAGAATAGGCTCTAATTAAGATAGTGCGTTAACTATCCATAATTACATTATCACGTACCATCACGTGGGACCGTAGTTAAGCACAAGCTTATTATAAAAAAAGTCGAATGGCAGCCTCGAAAACCTGTACAGTTTTGCGAAAAGTCGATGGATGCAAGTGGCTGGGGACCGTGTTTTGTAGCAATTAATGGGGGAGGCCTATGTTCAGTAATGAGCTTATGACAAGCAGAAATGATCAAATGATGATGATGATGATATTTAATGTTCTGCCTTACATATGTTGTCTTGAAGCACAGTTCGCAGCAAAATCATTACATCCAAATCGTCTGCTGCCTTCAAATCACTTGCCATTTTTCGAGCTTAACATACTTTACTGAGAACCATCGCGCCCCGTTATTAAATCATTTATTATTCAGATCAACGAACTGTTTTGCAATTCACCCACAAAACGATGTAGTCTAATATAAGTGTGTTCATACTATACGTATATAGTGGGTATTAGGAAACACAAGCATATTACATTTAGACGGGGAAACCTTTGCGTTTGTAATCGGATTAAATTAAATGAGTTGTGTACTCCTCAGCATAATCTGTTTCAAATTATAAACTTTATTATTTTGATACTATTGTCTGGAAACTGACTTTTTATTTCATTAACAACATTTTTTTACTAATGTTTAAACTCGACTGTGATACAATTATGGAAATTTGTGATATTTTATGATGTTTATTTATAATGAAGATGAATAATTTCGTAGTGTATTTTAAAATAAATGTATTTATATATATATATGTATGTTTAATGACTAACTTCTTCCCCATGGATCCTTCTCACCTAAAACTAAAAGGTGGACTGAATGGATTTGTTTTTACAAATTCGGTCAACAACGGGTGTCTTGTGTCAGTTGAGAATATTACCATCCAAGGTAATTTTAAACCAGCTTGTTCAAGATGTACCTTTGCAGTTAAATACTACATTATCCCGTACCTTATCAGTCCAAGCTAAGTAAAAAGACAAGTTAAGATTTAATTACTGTAATATATACCTAAATTTAAATTTAAAAACCGAGGTATCACATAGACATGGCTTTTGTTCCGAGGTTGTACAGAACCATTTACAATAGCTGCAAAGCTTATTTACTTTTATTTTTAGGTGCCTTAAAGTGTATATTTCATAGTTAATGAATTACGAGAAATTTACATAAATTTATTCATTATTTAAATATAGGTCTTTCCTTTCTCAGTCAATCAAAGCAAGGACGCACGCAAATATCTTCGTGATGTGCGTGAGAGCTTCCAAGGCTCAGTCCCCTATTATTACGCTGCCAATACCATACCGCTGACTACTGGTCTTACAAGTCCTACGCCATCGCGTGTGAATTAGTTTAATTGCGGAAAGTCAGGCATCGAGAAATTCTAATTTGTAGCATACTCGTTTCGATATCGTGGGAGAGCAGAGCAACCGCAATTCTTTCCGCTTTCTTTATTATTACAAATTTGTTTTCGAATATCTTGTTGAGCTTTTATTTAGAATAATACAACCAATTTTTAATATGACAGCTATAATTAGAATGGATGTGTGCATATCTGTATATACCCATATAAAATATTAAAATCTCGAACCATTACATTCACAGCAAGTTAATATTGTTTAATTATTATCCCACTAGATGGAGTGACGATCTGCAGTGTTTTGCGGGAAGTAGATAGATGCAAGTGGCCAGACCGTCTTTTGTGGCAGTCTATGGGGGAGGACTATGTTCAACAATGGACTAGTGATAGGCTGAAATGATGATGACGATTATCAGATACATTATTAATGTGTTCTTATATTTACGCGAAAACAATTTATTAAATAAAAATAACGTTTACTAATTTTATTGCGTTTTTACTATAATCCTAACATTTCGAGCGCTTTACAATACCCAGGGTTACGGCAGGACTGAGGTGTTAGATATTCTGATGACATAGTTAATCCAGGTACCCTTCAGCCTTTATATATTATTATTAGTCCGATCTACGTGATCATGGATGCTGTATAGCAAAACATTCGGAATAATAGTGAAAATAAACGCCATAAAATTCGTAAAGATCAGTTTTATTTAATACAATCAATCTTAAAATCCATGCCATGAAAATATTTGAGAACTCTTATATTTCACTTAGCTAAGTACTTGAAATGAAATTTCATCGTAACGTTATACCCCTAGGCACAAATTAAGGCAAAAGAAATTGTATATTCAACGGCTGATTACATTGACTCTCACAGAGAATTTTACCGAGCCCGGGGCGAAGGCATTTTCAGTTCACAAAATTATAACTCAGCATTTATTACGAATAACTGAGATGAGAGGCTTTATTTACAGGTACTTTATTACCGATGCTTTTGTAGATGACTTTTATTTTTTCCCATAAAAATCGAATATAATCGTGAGAAAAAGTGAATTTTATAATTGATTGGTTTGATGTTCTTAGTAAGATTATTTTGCAGGACAACAGCACAGGCCAAGCGCTGCTCGACGTAGTTTTTAGACACCTAGACCTTCTAGAAACAGCTTACTTCGGCCTACGCTATCTTGACCAAGACAACCAGACGGTACGTATTTTTTTTAAAAACAAATTAGAATATTACAATGTTTGGCTTGACTAATTATTTTATCATTCAAAAAAAAAAAAATATGTTTCTTCATACTTGTCAATATCATTGGGCGGTCTGTTCAAGGACGCGAAGTGTTTCTAGTATAAGTTTGGTAAAAAAGAAGAGGTCAGTAGTTAATTATTTATAGGTTGTTAGTTTAATTTTTATATCAGCACAAATCCGGAAAAAGTAGCTACCTACAGAAAAAGGTCATACAAATATTTGTTTCGTTGCGAAATCAACCCTTGCAGAATATAATGGCCTAGTTACTGCACCAACCGTGTAAGAATTAGCTTCAATATTATATTTATAAAGCAATATATATAACCTTATAGTATTAACAAAATATTACCGTTAGTAGTATTTAGATCAAGAATCTGGAAATATAATTCAATGCATAACGGACATGGTCTCTGCAAATTAATGAGATAAGCAGGAAAATGTTATTTGCTCTAGGCTTTCTATGGCGATTTCGTAATTATCTTCCCACTACTAGTAATTTTTATTACACTGCTACAATTTAGAGCCGTGGTCAGGCTCAGGGGCTAGGCGCTTGCTATAAATTTCATAGTATGCGAGTGACCTGGGTTCGATTTCCGGTGCTGGCACCACTAAAGATATTAATTGAATTTTAAGTGCAGATTTACCACGTGCTCGGCGGTGAAGGAAAACATAGTAGGTACCAACTCAGTGCATGTTATTGTGCAGTAGTAGTAGTGTGAAACATTACTGTGATTCAGTTTCAAGGGCACTAATAGCCAGTATAATTACTGGGCATATGAGACTTAGAAATCGATGTCTCAGGGTGACAAGCGCAGTGTGGTGTCATACAGAATTATTCTAAGACATAGCATTTGATAGAAGCAGACGTTGCACTTATAACCAGGTGAACGTTTTGCTCGTTTTGTCACTTTCTTTCATAAAAAAATGCTTTTTGTTTTACATTTCATATTGCTTATTGAGCCTATTGCTTTTATTTATGAAAGGCCTCATGTGCCATTTGCCTAAGTTTAATATAAATTTTCACTTGCTTCCTTCTTAATATTCTGATTACATCAGTTCTCAGCACGATGGTTGTCTAGAAAAAAATTTCGCTTTTAGAATGATAAGATCGCCTATATACATTTTTATCACTGTTTTGATTTTATCACTTATTTCTGTATTTGATGTACAAATAAAGACTACATTCATTGATCGATTAGTGCAAATAAAAATCTTTTTTGTTCTCCCACTATCTATTCTTATAAATGTGACTTGAAATGTGAATAATATCTGTATGTTTATGAACTATATTTCAATATTGTTTTTGTTGGCAGCATTGGCTAGATACCGGAAGAAAGTTGCGGCGCCAGCTACGGGGATCAGATTCGCACACTTTTTACTTCGGAGTGAAGTTTTACGCGGCTGATCCGTGCAAGTTATTGGAAGAAATCACTAGGTATTTATGAATTTCCATTTATATAAAGCAAAAGTGAACCTCCCTTTCTCTTAACATTCGACTGACTTTACAGTTGTCATTACAACCATTGCATCATCTCAAAGACTTAATGCTGATGTTTCTAATTTTATACGTAATATGAATGGAAGGCTGACTCATCTCCCATAATTTGAACGTACTTCGTAAATACTAGAAAGTTTTGATCATATATGATAATAATGAATATGACGAAATAAATGCCTATGACCCTCATCACACAGTTTTTATTCTGCCTCTAATAACCGAATAAATATCAAAAAAGTCATTAAAAAGGCTTCAGCAATAAATATTAAGACCGGTGAATGTGATAAGCATAACTCTAAGATAGAACCTTCTGGGAAACCAACGAGGCTGCTGGTATCATGATCAGCAATCTAAATAAAGTGGTGATAGCAGTAAATCCCCCCAGAATTGGTAAAAGCCATCTGTGGACTATTGCCTGACTGATTGTTAATAATAATGATAAAAATATAATAATTTTTAACTGATAAAAAATCAAACGTCATATTGAAATACCCTACTCCAAATAGAATAAATTTCACCACTCTCCAATTTCAAACTTTGTGTTGCAATTTATGTAGGTAATAATTTTGTAATAACACGGAGTTCGAATTCGTAAGGTATTGAATCCCAGGAAGTTGTTATAACAAATTTATTAACTTTCAATATAAAATTATTAAGGGAAATTCAATTTTCTGCCGTCAATTTAGTAAGTTCTGTGTTTATTAGTGAGGAAAAATGGCCTACATATTATTTATGAATTAATATGTATCCATTCTATATAATAGGACCTCTACCTATACTTCAAATTAATTACGAGATGCTTAAAGTCAGCAGCTATGCTTATTTATACGGTTTCTCATCAAAGCAACGTGAGCGCAATAAAACCTTAGAATAGTTTCTTCATCGTGCTTACAGCTCTTCTTCTATATTAATTTTAATGTTAACGTGGAGCTGGAGAATTAAAATAAATTATTTTGAACAGTAGAATTTAGTTTTATCAGAGAATTAATTAGGGTCCTGGTTTTCATTATGGTTTTTTTTTTGTGAATAATATATGCGTAATTATGTTTAGGACTACAGCTGAATGACGATTCTTAACCTACGACATAAAAAAGTTTCGTTGACTGCATTTATTTCTTAATAGTGCATGATGTCTGCAGGGTATCTTCGTTTGAACTTAATAGGGTATTGTAAATTGGAAAGAAAATACATTTTTAAATTTAGGATTGAATCTCTTGTTATGATAATTTATTTTTTTGCAAATTTATATACGCTGCATCTGGATATTATCCGATCTCTATATAGT
>DWIA01000115.1:0-13827 GCA_018248195.1 Archon apollinus
TAAATGTACTGGTAAATGGTGAGGAGTTGTGCCTTGTGGATACCACTGTTTTTCTTGGAATAACTCTAGACGCGAAATTTCAGTGGGGCCCCCATATATCTAAACTAGCAAGAAGACTTAGCTCTGCAGCTGTAAAACAAAATAGAAACTTAAATAATGTTGAAACTGCAAGATTGGATTATTTTAATTACTTCCACAGTATAATGTCTTATGGTATTCTACTGTGGGGGAATGCGACTGACGTAGACATAATTTCTGTTTTACAAAAGAGGGCCATAAGAGCTACTTATGATCTTGACTCTAAAGTATCTCTTCGAGATAAATTTAAAGAAATTAATATATTAACCTCGGCCTCGCAACATGTCTATGAAAACGTTATGTATATACATAAGAACATAAATAAGTTTAATAAAAATAGTGATGTTCATACTATAAATACCAGGAACAAGCACAAACTTTTAATTCCGGTTACTCGACTACACAGAGTCAGTAATTCTTTTACGGGGCAATGTTTACACTTTTACAACAAAATCCCAGAAATTGCACATAGTCTTTCGATCAAAAATTTCAAATTGTTTACTGAGCAAAGATTTTATAAAAAGGGTTATTATAATATTAAAGAAAACATGGATGATGATAATCCCTGGGAGTGAGGTGATCGCTGACAAGCTATTTCTATATATTTGTATTTATGTATTTACCATAGTTATTATACATTATTCTGTATTTAAAAAAAAGATTGACAAAAAAAGATTGCCCGCTGGGATTTCTTGCTGGTTCTACCCAGAACGGAGGCATTTTTTGCGAACCAGTGTAGCTTAAAAAAATGACGTTCAATAAGTTTTATGCAAATAATCTATATTGAATAAAATTATTCTAATCTATTCTATGTTGTGCTGCCATCTATTTATTACATCAAAAACACATCTAAATCACATCAAAATCATCAAAAATACATCTATTCTATAATTTTGACGCTTTTCTAAATGTAATTTTATTAAATGAGTGTTTTTCGCTTAAAAGTATGATCTCATTAATTCGTATAATTTTAATCCGTTGTCGCTTGACATTAATTAATAAAAATGAAATAATTAACATATTGTGTAAGAAGCTAGAACGATTTGTCATTGCTTTAAAAAAACTAGGCACATTAGATCTATGGGTGCTGCGATGGTAGCATATTATGGTCATGTGTCATTTCTATTTGACCTTCTCCTAGCCGATTTTCGACAACGGCGACAATTACTGTCAGAAGCTATGCGGTAGATATTATACAGTCATAAGTGTATGTGCACCCGTGCCCGATGTTACGCTCATGCGATAAGATCGAAAGTAAGCTAGAATGCATCATGTATCAGAAACAAGGGGATAGTCATAAAACAAACAAACCCGAAAACCGACAATTTGTATTGTTGCACAAATGTTAACCCAGGACCTGCGGTAAAGAAATCAGGTAATCTGACGACAAGGCCGCGCGGTCTTCAAAATAATTTTAATATTTTCATGTGATATATATGGCCTGACAATAAGGGTCAATCCCTTATTATCAGGCCATAGATATAACATTAACAAAATATTTAAGAAGCAAAAGCGATGTTTTAGGGTTATACCTTGGCTTTAAAACAGCTGTCAACCTCTGCTTAAACACACTTTATCGTACACATAATCATCGTATCGTAGGACATAAGTATTAACGAAACAACGCCCGGAGTTTTTAAACAAACGTATACACCGCCAAAAAAAAGCTTACTAATTTATTTTATCAACCTTCTTTCCTAAAAGACTTAATGTGTGCATTTGGATTTATAACAGCATACATAAGACATTTTTTTAGGTCTTGACAGATTAGTTTCTTGGCAAGTGTTTTACAGTGTTAAGGGATTTATGAAACTTATAAAAAATACAGACAGAAATCCTTATATAAAAAAAAATTACATTTTATTGTAATGAAAGTCTTGTGACAACAAACTTAATGATGTACATTCCATAGCTAATACCAGGTTCTAGCAATGTGACTATGTTAAAGTTATCAAGTACTCGAATTTCCGTGCCGGTTTTACTAGAACTATTTATTTTGCAATTTGAAATATAATGTAATTTACCATGTGCACGTCGATGAAAAAAAATATCGCACGGAAAGCATATCCTAGAATAAGATTAAAAAATATTCTGATGATGCTTGAAATTACGCGGACATTTCCAAGCTGACCAGTTGAATAAACTAATTTTTGGAATTTACTCCTTAAGAACTGATTTCATTTAAAGCTCCCGGTATGGAAGTTTGATGTGCGTTAACCAAAAACGTTGTTTTTGATGCAATAAATATGTCAATAGATGGCAGCACAATATACATGATTTATGTATAATATTTTATCGAATCAATATAAATAAATATGAATAAAAGTATGTACATATATACTTTTAATGTTTTCACGATTATAAGAGATGCGTTTAATATTTTTTTGTTATCGTTATAAATGAAAAAAAACAGTTAATAACGCCATATAAGCAGAATATTTTTAAATTAGAATATCTGACAATGGCGGCACAAAATACATGATTCATGTTTATCGAATCAATGTAAATGCTTACAGTAATATAAGAGATGTGTTCATTTACCCCTTTGACTATTGTATATTTAATGACAATCACATTTAAAGAGTAAACTTCAGTCGCGCGTCGGAGCTATTTTTTTATAATAATAAGCCAGTGCTTAACTAGGATCCCAACTGATGGTAAGTAGCGATGAAGCTTTAGATGGTAAACGTACTAGCTTAATAAGAGCCTATTCACTCTTTTCTTGAAGACACATTGTAATCAGACGGAAAGACAGATGCAGGCAAATTATTCCTGTCATTTGCTGTACGCATTATGAATGACGATGCAAAATATAATCTACAACAATATAAAAACAAAAGGATCAAATATCTACAATAAAAGGATGGAAATGTGCCGAGCGTATAGTTGTCCGATGATGGAAAGGGGGACGGGGAATTAAATTGTGTAAATCCTGTGCACACACTCCAAACTTTAGCCTGTAGAACACTGAGAGACTAGCTTCCATACGCCTGTGTTAAAGGCTAGACAGATTGGTAACCAAATCAGGGTCACCTATACGCCTTTTGGCTTTTCTCTCCACCGAGTCCAAAGTTGATACCTGGCAGCACCAGCCCATATGTGGCAGCAGTACTCTACAGCCGATCGGACCTGTGCTTTATACAGGGTAAGCAACTGTCCCGGAGTAAAGTACCGCCGCACTTTTGCAAGGACATCCAGCTTCCTTGCAGCTGCTTCTTTTGATAAATAACCTCTAAAAAGATCAACTAATTTGTAAATTGTGCTGTTTCACATACATTTTACTCGTTGATGTTACAAAGTATTTGATGAAAACTTATAACTATTTTGTTTTGTCTGCGGCCATGTTCTAGACCATCCCAACCGAGATCTATGGTCGCTAAAGACCACCGATTCCTGCCAAGAATGATTCGCCGGGCTATTGGATAATTTAAAAAAAGCCTTCTGATTTCAATAGGTGATTGGGTATTACCACCAGCTTGGGATCCCATAAATAATATAAGATCAAAAACCAAGCGTAACACTGCAAGACTTCAAGACACATTAAGCTCGCTTTGCATAGATCGGACTAAACATTGTAAAGCGCGCGAAACGTCGGGTTAATAATAGTTCAAATTAAACGCGTAAAATCCGAAATAGTTTTATTAATTAAATACAACTTTATTGATTTAGATTGAAGTAAAAGTACGTTCGTTTCGATAAGTTTCATTGGTTAAATTATTTTTCTTGTAGGAGCTCATAGATAAACTGAATAAAAAATGGACTAGATGAAACTGCGTTGAAGACTACAATTAATGACAGTTACATTTTAAAAAATAAAAAAAGGTTTTCAAGGTTTTGAAATAATGTTTAATATAATATTATATAATGTTACAAAGAAACACTCATAAAAGAATAAACGAAAAACATAAGATGGAAGAAACATATTTTAAACTTAATGTACCAATTACAAAAGTAAATAAAATGCAGTTAACGCAGAATTTTTAAAATTAATGTTCTTTAATATCGGGATATAACAGGATGCATTAGCTATGTCTATAGCTTTTCATATAAAGACAAGCGGAATTATTGTTAGTAATGCAAGTAACCCTAGTATGATGATCTTTGAAAGTATAATTAAAAAAAAACAGTTCAAGTAATACTTCTTTTATCGAAAAAGTGACGAGACGAGCAAAACGTTCACCTGATTTTAAGTGCAACGTTTGCTCATAACAAATACTGTGTCACCCAGAACATTGTGTGTGTTCATGTGTAGCACCACACTGCGCCCGTCACCTTGAGACATCTCTCAGTACTATAACAGTTGACTTTTTACAGCCTTCTAGATTCCACGAAAATTAAAAAAAAATATTTAAAAGTAAGCGTAAATAATCTACATAATATATATTATATAAAATAAGCGTCATAACTTAAATCTCGATATATTTATCGATATTACTGAATGCCTAACTACTTTTAAAAACATTTTTTTGAATAACAAGTGTAATTAATTCATATTTACTACTACGAGCTGCTCAATAATATTCCAGATTTCATTCCAGTAATAGTTCTTTTATTGGAATCGCTTAATAGAACTAATTCAATGTCAGCATCAGTTCTTATGACACCTTTTATTTCATCTTCAATCTCTTGTAAAGTTTTGTCTTTTGTTTCGGGTAATATAAAGTACAATATAATTAAGCATATTATAACGCATGAACCAAAAATGAAGTATACACCTCCAATACTGGTTTTCTCCATTAAAAATGGAATTATTTTCATAGTTATACCATAAAAAGTTGTGAAAATAACACCCGTTGCTAGTAATCCCATTGCTCTGTGGTTAAGAGGAAATATTTCTGTGGTAACAATTAAAGCAGCTGGTATGACCCCAACGTGAGATATAAAACTATGTAAAAGTATTAAGCATGGGGTAACCCATCTTTCATGGTTTATAAATTCTAATAAACTAATAACATACATTAAAGCAACAGAAATACTACCAAATCCAAATATTATAGATCTTCTTTTTAAAGATCGTACTACGATACTTGACATAAATAAAGCAATTATCAACAAACAATCTGCAATAATTGAACAATATACAGCTATATTTGTATCGCCTATTAGTTCGGTCATAATTTGTGTAACATAACTCAACAAAAAATATCTTCCAGAAGATTCCACAACTAGTAAAGCAAGTGCGGCGATATAAAATGGAATTAAAAAATCCCTTCTCAACACTTTTTTTTAAATAATTTTATTAATATGGGCGTCTTTTTCTGGTGTTGTTTGCTTTTAATTCTTACCATTTGTGCAAATATTAATTGCTTTAACTCAGTTTTGCTTTCAGGGGAGTCTCCGTGAAACCATATAAAAGACTTTTCACAATCTTCAAAACGCCCCTTCATTGCATAAAACGCGGGACTTTCTGGACATAAAATAGTGACGAATAAAGCCATTGCATTCGGCACGACTGAAACAAGTGCAATCTGTCTCCAATCCCAGACGCGCGTAAGTGAATGGCAAAGTAAGGAGCCACATATTGTTGAAGTCTTCTTTATTGTCATAAATACACCACGACTCCTACAGTTTGTATATTCGCTGATAGTCACTGCGGCAACAAACACTCCTACCAAACCAAATCCCTGTATACTTTTAGCAATAATCAATGCAGTCACACTTTTACTGAAATATAGTAACAACCATCCAAGAATAATAATTAAATTAAACATTATATTGACAGGTTTCCTACCGATAATTTGAAACAGAGGAGAAAAGATAAAGAAACCTATTAATCCCGTAAATCCGTGAGCTGAAGCTGAAACAAAAAAAAACATTTTAGCCTTGTATTACATAGTACTGGCAACATCACACTCGACAATCTACGTCCGTCGTACTTATTATTTATAATAAGTAATACAAATAGGAGTATAATGATTTCTTAAAGTATCCAATACTACTCATTTAACAAAACTATATATTTACGAATTGTATAGCGTATATTTTGTACTATTCATTTCCCGATGTTTCAGGCACTTTACAGCACCCATGGTCACGGTCAGGTGTCAGATGTCCCAATGTCATAGTCAGTCCAGGCTACCTTCATCTTTTAATTGCTTATTTTGGTCCGATCTACGCAGAAAGAGCTAACAGTGTCTTGAAGTTTTGCAGTGGTGTTCTTGGTTTTGGATTTAATTTTATTAATTATGGGATCCCTAGCCGGTGGTAGAACCCGGTTATCTTCTCTATTGAAATTAAGATGTTTTTTTTAATTTCAATGGCCTCGCGAATCATCCTAGGTAAGAATCGGTGTTCTTTTGCAAGGATTTATGGTCTATCAAATCTGTTATAATGGTTAGGATGGTCTAAAACATGGTCGCAGACTGCAGACTTCCTAGCACTTCTAAAGTTGTAAAATTCTTCTAAAATAACACTTCTTCTTCTTCGAAAATTGAAACCAGAAGATGGGCAGCAGAGTCTTCCTGGTATATCTGAATAAATAAATTGCGGTTACCAACCCGTAAACAAGAAAAACAGTGGTATCCACATATAGAAATAGTATAGTCGTTTAGTAAAGTCGTGTGTAAAATAGTATAGTCGTGTCGTATTTGAAACATCACAGACACAGGATGGGTAGACAGCCAAGGCATCCTGCCAATTCTTGCAGGCTTCTGATAGATTCTATATTAGTTCAACACCAGCATCGATTGGAGAACGACACCTTGTAAAACAAATTGGTTATTGTGGAACAATTTATGGAAATTAAAATATTATAAAATTTGAATAAGAATAAGTATTTCTAAAATTTTAGTTAATGTGGTAGCACGAAATTAGGTCTAAAGTTATTTATGAAATGTTTTTTCAAAACTGCTGCAATATCTTGGTCAGAGATTCTTGTTAAGTTATACATATGTATTACCTATCCATGAGGATTGAGCCGTAGTTGCTTTGATATCAGTGGCATTCGGGGATAATAGTGCCGCATTTAGCACACCTGGATAAGCTAAAATTAATCCACAGCCAAATGAATAAAAGCATCCTGCCGCCAGTACAAGAATCTGAAACCACATAATTGATATACTTACTAAAAACATGTCGTTAGTAACATTAATTCTAATTTTCGTTCGAGTTATTATCAAGCCTTTTGACGATCAGTATGTCAGTCTTCTTTACCCCTCGGTTCCTAGGTTCGAATCCCTAGTAACCGAAAGTTAAAAAACTGCGCTTTAATACTGAATAGATGATCGAAGAGTTGCAAGAGTTGGCGTATTATGCTCCAGAATAAAATCTTACAAGATATGGCCGTAAAGCGCAATACGCCTCCATGCGAATGTTGCCTTTGATCCGAGTAAACCCTTGATATTATTCCTAATGGGCATTATAGATAACGAGAAAAACACAAAATTGTTCACATCGCTGTAGATTTTAAACAAACCTTTACGTAAATGATGTCATTGCTCAATACATCACCGATGTATGTAAATATAACTCCAGTCACTAGTATGGCGGTGCATTGCGCCCTTGGTTGTGTGAAGTACAGTAAATCTGGTGGTAGGATTCTTATGTAGGAAACCGTCTAGGTACCACCGCAGGGCCAGTTATTCTCTCGTGAAGCAGTAGTGTGCAAACATTACTGTGTTACGGTTTGAAGGGCACTGTGAGCTAGCGTAATCACTGGGTATTTGAGACTAAAGAACTGATATCTAAGGGTGACGGGCGCAGTGCGGTGTCACACAGAAGTGTTATGGGTAAGACGCAGACGCAGAGGCAGACGTTGTACTTACCATCAGATGAACGTTTTACTCGTTTCGTCACTTTATCAAATAAAAAAAATCGCCATGCCAAGGCGATACAATATCTGATGCGCCTAAGGTTGAGAAAGCACTTCTTAGTCCATATCTAACCAATTTATTTTATTCCATAGCGCATACAGGCGCCCTTACAAAATCATCTTGTCACTCCAACATATTACTGTTTCACAAAAAGCATTATGTCATAATATATAGATTTATAATCTTACACTACGAACTGCCGACACTACGAAAAACGTCATTGCGGATAGCCAAGAACAAGTGAGATGAGCTTAACTCTTACAACAAGGACTGGACCACAATAGCACTGTAAAGAAAGATACGAATGGAAGGAGAGGCCTTTACCCTGGAGGCGAAGTATTAGGCTAAATAAAAAATTAAAAAAAAATCGTGTTGTGTCGTGGGATACCGGATAGGAACAAAGTTTCTTATTATAAAAATATTAATTTTAAGTTCTATTCGAAGTATAAAGAAAATAATTATTCGGGTATACATTTTTTATCGATAAAAAGCAAAGAAACTACTTTACAAAACCTTTTATTTTATACCTTTATTTTATTTACAATGATTTAAAAAATATTTAATACATAATAATAATATACATAGAAACAGCTATTTATATAAATAAAAATAACGGTCATCACGTAGACTATACATTAGAGACTGTATGGCCATCATACATAGACTATGCATAAAAATCTTACGCTTTTTTGTGATGATACGGACGTTTTTTCCCGGCTAGGGTAACTCTCCGCAACGCCCCATAAGGAACTTCGTTCCAAAACTTAAACAAAGATCACAAATCCACATCAAAAAGTACAGACCTGAGGCCACAAAAATGGGTCGGTTGAAACACACATTTTCTTTAGAAATTAATAATATGTGGTTATTATAACCCATTAAGTGAAATCTATTAAGTGTTAACCAAAATATACAATATTCTTTTAAGAAATTTTCAAGCAGCACATACTCTCACAAAAAGACTGACACAAGTGTTAATTGTGGATCGTAAAACTTTTTCATATTATATCGCTGTGATATAAACACCTGTAATAATACCGATTCATCGATGCAATTAAAACAGCGCATATTTTTTCTCATTTATTTGCTGTTCAATATTCATACTACGTGACCTTGTTGGTTCTGGGTAAAACTGATAATTGCAATTTTGTACTGCGTTGATTTACCGCGTGATCCTTGGTAAATGAATATATTGAGAAGAATACCGCATTATTAAAAAAAATTGTATGATTCACAAATCAAATCCACAAATCCGCATTTGAACAACGTGGCTGAGTCTTCCCAGCTCCAAAATCCTCGCGAAAACAATAGGAGGCCTGTACTCAGCAATGCGATTGTTACTGTAATTTTACGGCTCCTACTACATTATTAGGAACTTATCAATAGCTATATAGCGAAGGCCAAAACGAGTTAGTGCTTCAGTGTTCGCACAGACATTACTTTAGTGAGAGAATCCAGTCCGAATGAAATTACTCAAAATTCGGCTTTGTTGTTTTATTTTCTAGACATTAACAAAAAAGAAAATAATTGCGTCGTTAATTTTGCCTATTTCTTATCTGTCCAGTAAACCTTATTCAACGAAACGGCAGTAGACTGTAAAAACAATGATGTTTGACAAACGAAATTTATATTTCATTCGTTGAAAAGTAATTTTTATTTCGTTTCATTCAGAAACTCTTCTGTCCTGGACTAACGTTCATATGCGCAAAGAGCACCTATTGGACGAAAATTGCCTATTCATCGAATCGACGTTGTCGCAGTTCAGTGACGTTACTGGAATACCGAAAAACGATCGGACGTTTGAATCAAGCTGTAAGAAAATTTGCCATCCCACTTGCTGCTATGATATTATTCCTAATTACTGAATTTTCTGTATATTATCTCTTTTTATCCTCAGAGAAGTTACGGTATTACGTTGCGTCATTCTCTGTACCTACCATGACCGAAGTGTAGTACAGTAATCCCCCCTATAACACGGTAGATTGGTTCCGCATTATAGGAAAACGCGTTGTATATAAACCATTATGTACAAATGGTTCACGTTTAACTTTTCTCTTTAAAGGGGATTTATAAATCGAATATTAAGAAAAACTATTTTATGAACGAAATATGTGCGTTTTACAAAATCGAACCAAGAACATTTTAAATTTAATAAATTAATTTTATTTTATTTTATAACAATACAATTGAAGCAATGTGCAAAGGTACGCGAAATTAATTATGAACTGTACAAATTATTATAAATTTCACAGTACAGAAATATAACGTGAAATCCCCGCGTTATACAGGGGAATACCCGTGTTATACGAGGGACTGAAGTTATTTCTTAAGTGGATAAATTCCTAAGTTATATTATGAGTGCCCAGTACACGTTCTCATGGGCGCGCATAACACTTAAGAAAATGTCTAGAAACTTTCGTGGCTTCCGACAAATGGCAGAAAAAAACTACGTTAGACCAGAATAAATATTCACTTTGGTACTATGCTTACCGACCTCCAGTCCAGAGTATTGATTACGCCATGTGTACGCTTCGCTGGACAGGCTTACCCAGCGTCCGCCCAGTTTATGTTGCGCCAACCTCTCTATGCACCGCGGAGTGTGAAGTGGGGCGAAGTGGGGTCGACGGCCATCATTATCATCAGACCAGACTGGGGCCGGGAAAGCTATCGCTTTCGAGTGCCAGTTTCATGGCCCCCTAACCTCCGCCTGACTGGAAGGGGTCCGAGCCTTGCCAACTTGCAACGAACACCGTAGTTTTTGGTGCACAACCTGTCTTTGCCTCCGCGAAGGAAAGAAGGATATACGTAAAACATTTTCCCAGGAACAAAACCAGCATTTCTATATAGTAGACTTTTACGACAACTACGGGATAAAATAGGGTGCCAAACCCTTACGCCTCCACTTCTAGGCCCAAATCGAAGTTAGCAATAAATTTTAACAATTATCATTATCTGTAAATCACGTCTTGTAAAGACAAAGATTTACTATTACATAATATGATTATGATATTTAATTAACGTTAGCTATTAATAAATTTAAATTTCGCACGATCATGGCGTTAATTATAACTTTAGGTATAAAACTAAAAAGCATATGTATGCAAAATTTAACTGCCAGTCTCGCGTCTTTATATTCATTCGTCGTTGAAAGTAAGGCGAAAAGAAATCGTAAATGTAGCCAGCAGCGAAAAGATTTTTAACGTTACGTTTTAAACTGTGGCTACTATCTCCAAAAGCGGTCAATTTATACGGGTAATTATGACTGTAATTTTTTTTTAGTTCTATTTGAGTTAAATAAACGCTAGCAATCTGAATGCGTCAGGTTTGCTCGCTAATTTTCAGAAATGTGATTGCCTTAAATGTACGAGTATGTAATATCAATTACTTTTACACTTGGGGAGACTTACCGCCACACTAGGTAAATTTCAATCTACAGGTATTCATAATAATAGAGTATTTAAACGGATTCGGATTCTGAACTGACTTCGTTGAATAACATCTTTACTCTGTAGAAGAAGATATAGAAGTTATTGATAACATTGCCTGATTAGAGAATGGGTATTTACGAATTCTTAGAATACCAAACAAAAATGTAGAATTAAAAAATATGCAATATAGAATTCAATTTTTTTTATTGAAGAAATTGACGAGCAAATAGTTAGTCTGATGGTCAGTACAACGATATGTCAACCAGAACATTTGGCACCACACTGCGCTTAACACCTTAAGACGTCAGTCAAATCCTTAACAGTAATGTTTGCACACGGCTTCACGGCAGAATAACTGGCACTGCGGTGATACATTGGAATTCATCAGTTCCTTGTGACGAGTCATAGAGACCTTGAATCACTGATAATAATAATTGACAAAATCTCCTTCTAAAATATACACGTTTTTGTTTTGTCGTTTAATGAGTATAAAATGATTATGTCAATCATTGCGTGGTGATTATTCTCAACTTGGGCGAGGCCTTTGTCTTGATATGGATTGTAAGCCAATGATGTGGACAGACACCCTTTCTTTCCTTTTACAAAAAAAAATGATTTTACAAACTAGATTTTCTTCTGTATTGTGTATGCGTTTTACAGACATAAATATTATACGCAAAAGACAACCAAACCTGAAAAGCAACAATTTCTGTTTTCACAATCGTTGACCCCGGCTGGGATTCGAGACAAGGACAAGCAGTATAAAAATCAGTTACTCTGACCACTGGGCCATAAGGTGACTTCAGTAAGTTTATCAGACCTGCTGTTTATTAAGTAACTTTGTGGTTACTTCTGTAGAGTTAGAGGATATTGTAAACGAAATACGTACATATTTCTTTTACAATATCCTCTAACTCTTTTTCAATGTGCCGAAACTTTACAACTACTACCATTCTTCATATAAATGTAATGAAATACTGTCACTGTTTTCACAAACGACATACACATTTTAGAGAACCAAACAAAGAAAGGTTCGAATCATATAAACCAATTTATTTTCTCATATCGTTTGGACTTTATTGCGACTGAAAAGCAATTTAAAAAACTGAATATATCTCCGGCGTTACAAACTTTTAGCCATTTTCGCTAACACGTTTCGAAACAATTTGAAGTATGCAAAATTCTAAAAATTCCTGAAAACTATTATTCATTACACTCGTCTGGGATGGTTCCGTCTAGAATTTATATAAATTTCAGACAGAATAGTTTAAAATAAGCTTTTAGTTTTTACTACCCCTTACCAAAATGGGTAGACAGATTCTACATCTATATCAGGAATTGAACACATTTATACATTTCGTCATAGAAAAATACAGAAGTCGGATCACGTTATCCCTTTTGGCAAACTTCATGCTAGAGTTGCCAACTCGTCAATCAAGCGGGATAATTATGGCAATCATTACGCATACACTGAATACTAATCTCATATAGAAAATCAAATGCGCTTCAACTAATTCCATAAAAAGGAAAATGGGATAAGATTGTTTTGTTAATTTTGACCTAAGCGACACTCTCCATCATCATCATCATCATCTTCATCGTCATCATCATTTCAGCCTGTCACTTGTCGACTGTTAAACATAGGCCTCCTTTATAGATTACAACAAAACACAGTCCTGAGCCAGCTGCATCCATCGATTTCCTGCAAAACCGTGCAGGTTGTAACTCCATCTAGGAGGGGGTTGTCCTACAATGTGTTTTCCGGTACGAGGTTTTGAATCCCAAACCTTTCTTCTCCATCCATTATCGGTTCTACGAGCTATATAGCCAACCCATTGCTACTTCAGCTTGCCAATCCTTAGTTTCTCCCCCGAAACTCTTCAGTTTAAAAATTTTATTCAAAAATAAAAATAAAGTAGATTAGTATAGTAAAAATGACGGTTACAGACTATTAACTTCCCTTTACGAGGTTTGAAAACAGAAGTCTAACTGCTGCAGCGTGAGGCAACCCAACAGTCCGAATTCTGTTGGAAGATGTCAACAACGCAGAATATATAGCACTACAAATGTACGTGCAAACATGGAGGCACTTCTCGTATTATTGAACACTCGATGCAACGCACTTGCTGTAAGTTCGGAGATAGATTAGGGTGCAGTGTAACAGACACTGAAACAATCATAACACAACCGTGTTTTTATACAAATGTAAGCTGCGGTTGGTATTCGAAAGTGACGTAGAGGTCGGGTACTCTGACCACTACTTTACGATATTTCTGCATTGTGGATGCTTTTTCATACCATAATCGCCCATATACAAAGAAGGCAGAAGATAACTACATATTTGTGGGCCTTACAAATATTTTTTTTCTGTGCTGGAATTAAATTCATGATCAGTAGCGAGAAGCCAATTTCTCATTCACTGCGACGACCATTCCGGCAAAGCACTTATTAGAAAGATTGGATCAATGTTACAAATAAGTATTAATATTGGACAACCGCAAAGTTAGAAT
>DWIA01000116.1:0-13806 GCA_018248195.1 Archon apollinus
ACATTTCTGTATTTTTATTGCTACAAATAAAATAAAAAAAAAATTTTTTTTTTAATTTTTCATTTTTTTTATTTAGACAGAACTAAAAATGCCAAATCTACGATACGAGAAATTATTTAAACTGATAACAACACCAAAAGTTACGTTAGAATATATTTAGTAATTTGTTTTTTATAATGGGTTAACAGACTCAACGTTACTTCGAGCAAATCTAGTCTTGGTAGACAAGTAATTTAATAATTTCTTATATTTACGCGAATATCAAACATAAAAAATACGGATTTTATCGCTTTTATTTTATGTTATGTTTATCCCAAGTTTCGTCTTGTGAGTCCCGTTTGACTCTGATTTATTTATGTTCGAATTTGTTAGTCCTTATTTGTCGTTTTAATGAGCTAGCTATTTCTTTCGTGAGTTTTCCTTACTTTGTTATTTACAGCACAGTTGAACAATTACATAAAGTATAAGTTTATTTGTAATAATGTAGAGTGCTAAATTAATAATAGCTAGTATTAATAATACTTAATAAATAACACAAGTGAAATATCACAAAATGGTAACAATCTTTTTTCTTTCTTTTTATTTATTAAGTGTTGATAAATATTGCTACCCGGCTCCAAAACTCTCTCAGAAAGGAGGGAAGACTTTAGGTCAGCAGTAGTGGTACATTTATAGTTCTGTTACGTTCCTTTTTTACTTCACCTTTATACGAGCTGTTTCAAAATGTCCAGTATATCCTGGCAGGCTGGGCTTAGAGCCAATGTGTATATGCAAAAAAAAATATGAGCTTCGTAGCGTGATACCCGTGGGAGATATAAGGAATTTGCTTAAAACGCATAGGTGTCAACCCTGTTTTACAGCTAATCGCTGTAACTAGGTATTACGAGGTAAATCTGTTAGTATGATGCCGATTTCTTCCGACCTTATAAATAGCTGTTAGGGTAACTTAAACTAAATGGAATAGAAAACGTATTTAGAATTGGTCTGGTTCGGAGCAACTAGTTAGGGTTTGGTAAAGTAAAAATAATTTTAAAGGCTTCTATGGATTTTTTTAGTATTCTATTTTGTCATTTAACCATCACCATTGCGATTACCAGAAGAAAGTATCATGGGTAGGTGTCGGCATCTTACATAAATTACGAAACACATCGTATATTAGTGACTATAATTGACGTTCGTAGAATACACACAACTTCAGTAGTAACTGCTCAATGTTGGTTAACAATTTACAAAGAGGTATTTCTGAATAGCTTTTCTCGATTTAAATCTTCACTTTACACAATCTGAAACCGTGCAATGGAAATGTTTGTGCAACTTGACCATTACTTTAGTTGTCATGTTTTATCTACGTTGTTGATCGGTGCAATGGTCAAGTATGGACAAAAAGACAAGATCGTTTAATTTTTTAGCTAAATTAAAACGTTTACACAATATTATATTATTGCATTATGATGTAGCTCGGTCAGCCTTTATACCTCAGTACACAGCTGGCATTCGAAACCGATGTTCGAACCACCGTTATGTCCGTGTGGTGGCCGCGTTAGAGAATCTACCATCCCTTTTTGTCTCATGGGTTTCGTGAAAGTCGACTAAGGGAAATGCCTGAAGAATCGAATGACCTCCGATTGATGGTGGAATAAACATCTCTATTATGCCAGACTTGACCGGCGACAGGCAGAAGCATTTAAAGTGCGAAGTGTACCGCGAATGCCAATCCGCCTGCCAAGCGTAGCAATTGTGGCAAATCCTCCCAGCTCGGGAGAGGCTTACGTCTAGCAGTGAACTATTACAGGTTGTTAAAGAATAAGAAGAAAATATATTATGTATTGTGTCTGTCTCTATCTCCCTGACACTGCACCCGACCGCACTATGGTGACCATCTGATGCAACTATAAAAAGTATTGCAGTAGTTTGTCAGATGATCAAGTAAATGACAGATCAATACTTGAAACCCTTAATATTTGGGCTGGCAAACGTCCTGGTACATGTAAACCACAATATTGGTGTCGCTCAGTTACGTCGAACATTGTCTACACAATCATGTTTATCATTGCAATAACTTATACTATGAAATTACTTATGTATAATTTTTGACTACATTGTCTTGATTTATTTACTTATTATTCTCATTTACTTAATTTTTTTACTATAATCCTTTATTACTGGTGGTACTTTTTGTGGTAAGATTCTTGTGCAGGAATCTGTCCAGGCCAGTTAATCAACCATCAGTAGTGTGCAAACATTACTGTGTTTCGGTTTGAAGGGGACTGTGAGCTAGCGCAATCACTGGGCATTTGAGACTTAAGAACTGATGTCTCAGGGTGACGGGCGCAGTGTAGTGTCATACAGTTACGTTCGGGGTGACACAATATCTGTTATGAGCAGACGTTGCACTTACCAACAGGTGAACGTTTTGCTCGTTTCGTCACTTTTTCCAATAAAAAAAAATATATTTAGTTCAATTTAGTGATTTCTTTTTTCTAGAATCTTCTCTAGAGTGTGCTTCTCTATAAGGATATCCAGTAACAGACCTGCTGGAAGAAATTTCATTATGAAATAAGCAGTGCCTTTGTACTAATTGTATATGCATGAGATTTCTTTTATAAGTTTTATATGTACATAAATTGTTAAATAAATAAAAAATAATAAATAAGAAAGATATAATTTAATAGTATCGTGATTCATGTTAAAAGTTATGGATGTATAAACTGTTTTCTTTGAGTTTATTTATCTAAAAACTTACTGAATACATCATATTAATGAGTCACAAAAATGTGTGTGATTATAAAAACTTGAAAAAATGTATACTTATTTTATAATTATATAATAGCTCGGCTGGCAATAAACCAGTATTTCGACGGCATGTAAAGTCTGTCAATCCTTGTTAGTGTAGAATAGACAACTTTTCGAATAGGAATCCCGGTTACCAGTGTTCAAAAGTATTAATTAAAATCACACTACAAGATCTTAATTAAGAAAACAAGCCAATAAATATATCATATTCTCATGCGTAACCATACTTTCCATCATTCGAATAAATACTACTTCAAAAATATCAATTCAACATAAAGAAATGATATTAATTTTTTTAATTTTAAATTAAATAAATGGACAAATTAATCTAAGATTTATGACAAAATAATTTTTTATACGCAACATTCGCCGGCATTAAAACAAAGTATACTCATCTATGTATGATGTTACCGGACATGCTGTAAATAGTATTAAAAAAAGCTGCCACCTCCTCGCATCCCGTGGGTGTCGTCTGAAAATCGACTTAGAGCACAATGTCATTACTTCCGACAGACGGTAGAAAAATCTAGAAATACGCGATATCGAAACTAATTGAACCACTGACAGGTAACAACGTTTAAGGTACCAGGTGTTAATGGTGGTAGGATTTCTATGAAGGAATCCGTCTAGGTACCACCGCAGTGCCAGTTATACTACCGTGATGCAGTAGTGTGCAAACATTACTGTGTTTGGATTTGAAGGGTACTGCAAGCTAGTGTAAATCAAATCAATATTCAGCCTCCTTTGATGCAGCGGAGCAAGTCCGAAACTTCAATACGCACGCATTCATATGTAGCATGACTGACTTTATTCACTATTCCTAGTTGTAGGACAACTATGCAGGAATCTATCTGAAGGCGAGTGGATACCACTGCAGTGCCAGATATTCTGTCATGAAGCAATAGTATGCAAACATTACTGTGTTTTGGTTTCAAGGATTCTAAGAGCTAGTGTAACTACTGGGTGTATGAGACTTAAAAACTGATGTCTTAGGATGACAAGCAATGTGATTTTTAGTTTATTTGGTCGTAATTGCTTGCAAATATTTACAAGACACGACAGGGAATTGAATTTTCAATGTTGTCTTATCATATAATAATATTTTGTTAATTCAGTAAAACCTGTGAATAAATGTATACCGTACATAAACTTCATACATACAAAGTAATAAACTATTTCTTTCTTCTTTTAATTTTGATTGATTATTTATTTTTCAAATTAGTGATAGCAAGGACCTTTCGACATTTCAATTTCGGAAGTAAGTAATACAAGCGAAACTAATGTTCAAAATTATGTATAAAGCCATTTTTCGTAGTTCACTTTACTGTACTTTCTGTTGTCGTTAGGCTCATACGAAACGCAGTAGTGTTATTCTGTTACACTGTGTTGGAATTGCATGAAATCGTAATGCTTTACCACCTGTTCACTGCATATCAAGTCTGCCACCTAATGCCATTAAAATATATGTAACTAAAATTTTGTTAGGCATGAAATATTTGTAAATAATATGTTTTGATTTTTCTACAAACAGATGAAGACAGGATTGTATTTTAAATTTATCTAAATCAGTTTTTAAATGCTTTTTTATTTATTCTTTATTGTTTTCGCCTCATTAAAAAGAAAAAAAAATACGAATTCTAAGTGTTTTATGTTACCTTGAGGTTATCAAGAACGTATGTCCAGCAGTGGGACTACGGCCGGTTGAAATATAAACGTAAACTGGTGAGAAATTAGTAAAAATACTTTTATTTTATTATTCAAGAAAATATACTTAGGAAAGTTTCTTTAATAAAAGAACAGCATTTATAAATGTACTCTTAGTAAACACGAGGGCTTTACAAACATAAACACAAAGTTTCATTACGTTTATTTTCCAAGCAAAGGCAAAATTATTTTCCTTTTCTCGAAGTGAAATACAATAAAAGTGTTCGACTAGTTGGTATAGATCTACAGAGCGATATGCGAGTTTTAACAACAAATAACAAAACAGTGCTAATTATTCATATTAAAGTTTAATAAATCTTTTATATATGGTATATATAAGTATATAGGGTATTATATAACTACATAAAATACTGGTATAAGACCAAATAATCATCTAATAAATCATAGTCTGTTATTATATATAAATGATAATTAATATCGATTTTTTTTTTACAAAAATAAATTTAAAAAGAAGTGTAATTTGCGTCAGTTGAAATGTACTAAAATTTGCTTTTCGAGTTAATATTACACTAATACCGCCACCGGGAACCGCAACCTCTACAACACTACCATTAGGCAATACACACCACTGAAGTTGAGGCCACGACACGTGTTTCGTCTCAAAACGAGACTTTATCTAGTGCAATAGACTCTACGATAGACAGCCGCTGAGTGAGTCTCCCACTTATATTTTACATGCGGATTTTAGCAAATTAACTCTCTGAACATTATTCTGAAAGTTTGGTAAAGGCAATGAATGGCATTGACACCAAATCCAACTCCAAGTCCATTTAAGGATATAGCTGTTTCTTTCCCTAGTAGTTTTTTTTATAGGAGAAGGGGCAGACGAGCAAGTGGCTCATCTGATGGTAAGTGATCACCGCCGCTCGTGAACTTCCGCAATACCAGGGGAATTGCAGGTGTGTTGTCGGCCTTTGAGAAAGAAATAGGCTCTTTTCTTGAACGTCCCTAAGTCGAATCGGTCCAGAAATACCGCTGGCAGCAGCAGATTTCACAAGATGCGTGCGAGGCAAAAACCTCCGCGAGAAGCGCACAGTTGTGGAATGCCAACCATCAAGGTGGTGTTGATGGTATTTGCTATGTCGCAATTGACGATTACGAAATTCAGCGGCTGGAATCAATCCGAACAATTCCTCGGAACACATCATTCACACTTCATATACATTATTCTATTTATTTCGCGACGTTTCGAGTGCTTTACAGTACCCATGGTCACGAGGGGGACTGAGGTGTCAGACGCCCAATTGTCATAGTTAATCCAGGCTACCTTCAGCTTTTAATTATTTGTTTTGGTCCGATCTACGCAGTATGAGCTAACAGTGTCTTGATGTCTTGCAGTGGTGTTCTTGGCTTTGGATTTAATTATATTTATTATGGGATCCCAAGCAGGTGGTAGAACCTAGTCATCTTCTCTATTGCAATTAGAATGTTTTTTCATTTCTATAGCCTCGCGAACCATCCTGGGTAGAAATCGACATTATTTTGCAAGGATTGGTGGTCTGTCAAATCTGATGTAATGGTTGTGGCGATCCTGAACCTGGTCACAGACCGCAGACTTCCCAGACCGACGGTGTTTCACGTCAACTATATGTTCTTTTCCGCGGGTTTTAATATATCTTTTTGTTTGCCCTATGTAAGAGAGACCACATTCACATCTAGTTTGTATACTCCTGCATCTTGTAGAGGGATATTATACTTGACAGATGGTAAAAACTGACTTATCTTTTTCGGCGGCTAGAAAAATGTTCTTATATAAGCCCGCTTGAAGATATAGCCAATCTTGTCCGTGACTCCTCTAACATATACAGCAGTACAGCAGGTACATGCTCGACTGTGGTCGCCTTCTTGTTGTCTTGTAAATGGGTGCTGTAAAGCACTCGAAACGTCGCGAAATAAATAGAATAAAATAAACGCGATATATTCCGTAAATATATAGTTTTATTAAGTGGATACAATTACTTTACAAGCTTCCAAATATTACTTTAGTATTGTCGTTAGTTATGTTACATATGCTTCCTGAATTGATAAATGTTTCTACTCCACCAATTTTACAATTAATGACTGTATCTTTCGTTTCTTTAGTATCTTGCTTATATTTTTGAGCATCATTATCTTTATCCATGAATTTGTGTTTTGGTGTATCATAATAATTATTAAATTTTTGAAAATTTTGTTGTTTGTTTGCCCTTGTTTTCCATCATTGGTTCCGAAAGTGCCCTACATAACCACACTTAATGCATTGTTTGTTTTTGGGCAGGGCAAATTATGTCATCCGATTTGTGATTTTTGCTACCACATCTGAAGAACTCTGTGTTTGAGATAGGTGGATAATTTATTTTATTAATATTAATTCCAACAGTTGGTTTGTTCAATTAGATGAACTGTCTTTCAATAGCTTCAATTGTACATTGTACATTTTTCAGTTATTTAATTGACCAAGTAGTCATATTCACAAGTGAATTTGCATTTACTACTTTGATGACGAAGTCTAATCAAAAAATTTTCGAATTTTTCATCTGAATCTTGTTTAGTAAGTTGCGTAGGAAAACCTCATCATGGTAATTTTTAAAATAAATTTAAATTTATGTTATTTACCCTTTACTTTATTTTCAAGTTTCTACTCGTATCTAAGGGAATCTCATTACTTGTACCAGCTAACAATTATATTTAGTTAGCACTACTACTTTAAATTTAGTATTATTACAATGAGTAATAATATCATAATATTATTATTGTTCCCCGGAGAATTTGGTAGCACCAATTGGTAGCCCAATTTGCTATTATTGTTATGCATTTTTTAAATGTTTATATTATTTTTACTACTCCGTTTGGGCAGATTATCTTAATTTTACAATTAAAATCAAATAAAGTTCTATATTATTTCATTTTTTATGTCATACTATAAAATAATATTAAATAATTTGAAACATTCTCTATTAAAGATTGTCTACTAGAACAAAGGAACCAAAATTATATAATTTCATTACATTATTATAATAATAGAATGTTTATATCTGTTTAATATATGTTTAATAATGGCATTCGATTCTTCGTTTTACGAGAAAAACATTTTTTATAGAGTATCATTGAGTATAATACGCATTATAATACTGGGATAGATAATAATTATAAATAAACATTCAAATGGAAATTTAAGCAGTAAGTTTGTCAACTTTGTTCATAATTTAATTTTGCTGTTACCACGTCGCCACTTGTAGTGTCTGCCAGTTGTCAAGCAAACACCGTTTTAGTTGATAAAAGTATAATCACAATAGTTATCACACGACACTAAAGTAACGTCTATACTGCGCCACTGCTAACGTTCAAGTGCAGCTATCAACTGACAGTAGTGTTGTCATTTGCCATGTTGCCATTTCCTAATGTGTGGGATATCAATAATTATCAGACTCGTTAAAGATGGATAGGAAAACCATATCATCTTTTTATAGAAGTAGGGGCAAACGAGCAGGCGGCTCATCTGATGGTGATTTGATCACTGCCGCCCTTGAACATCCGTAATACCAGACGAAGTGTAGATTTGTAGCCGGCCTTTGAGAAAGCAGTAGGCTCTTTTCTTAAAGATTCCTAAGTCGTAACGGTCCGGAAAAACCGCTGGCGCTAGCAGATTCTACAAGGTGATCGTGCGAGACGGAAAACTAACAGTGGTGGAAAGCCAACCATCAAGGTGGTATAGATCGATTTTGGTGTGGCGTAATGGACGATAGCGAAATTCAGCGGCTGGAATTAAGGTCTTCGGAACACGGGCGGTTAAGGTGATAAAATATACAATGAGACAAAACGTCTCTTCACAAAGCTAGTGGGTCAAGCCGATCGGAAAGAACTTGGTCATCGACGATTTGAGCCGCTCACCGTTGTATTCGATCAAATGGAAGGAGCTGGCACAGGGTGCCCCACTCATTGATGAGAACAGCACTCCATGTGAGTCCGTATCCGCACCTTGTAAAATTGTGGGTGGTGGGCCGGCACAAAGTACTGTCCCGCTCTACTGCGCACACCAAGCATTTAAGAGGCCAATTTGGCCTTCCCTTCCAAGTGACCGCAAAACTGAACGTTGCTCGATATGACAACGCCAAGGATTTTGATAGTGGCTGAGGTAGTAAGGAGAGTACTCCCAGAAAGATTTGCGAAAACCTGTGTCTTCTTAGGGTTGAACTGGACTAAATTTAGTCGGCCCCAAATCGAGATTTTGTCTAAAAAACGGTACTTCTCTGGGCGAACCGGCCCATTCATGCAGCAGCAAAGACTGTGGCGTGGCTTTACCTGTTAAAAGATCGGTATTTATCTGTATTGTATTACTAAAAAAATAAACCTTTTTCCCTCTATTTTAGTTTTTCCAAGAATAATTTGATTCATCATGTACTCGTATTATACGTGTTTCTTTACTATCACAAAATGTCACGTTACCAGTAACTAGGTGTCCGATTTCCGTCCACGTCACATTACGAGCAGAGCGTTATAAGGTTACTTCATGCAGGCATTCTGTAAGAATACCCGAGAAAAATAATGTATGTAATGAGGTTTTGTATTATACTATTTATATTTGCCTCTTCATCTGTGAGGGGCTTAGGATTTGTTTTGACAGAGTAAAAAAAACATTTATTTCTGTTATTAGAAAAATAGCGGAAACAACGCTCTATAAAATCTCATTCAAAAGCTATTTTACATTGACGATCTATAAATCCGATAATCAAATAAAAGCGGTAGCCTTTTCTAGTATACATTATAGATGGCCTAAGCCAATTTTTAATGTAGATATACATAGATTGCGTTCTGAGAAATACGATACTACCGAAAAATGGTTCATAACTTCGGAACCGGTAAAACAAAGACGATAAAATATAGTCTTAAATCGGTCCCGGGTTACTATTTATACTTACATACACAGAATCACTCGTGTTTCCCATTCGACTAGGTAGAGACTACATCTTTCCAATTGCTGCTATCCTGATACAAATTTATTATTTCTAACCTGTGCAAAATTAATGTCAATTAAAGCAATTCTTCAGTTCCTCTTGAGTTAATTTAGTTCGTACAGACAGACAAAAGTTACTTCTATTTTACACATACGTTTATATATATTTTTTTGTATTAAGCGTTTTTTATTAAAGACATTTTAAATAAAATAAAATATTTCATGAGAAATAAAAGAATTTAGAATAATAACCATGTAAAGGATAATGGATTCTTCAATATTTATTATTCTGCCATTGCTTTTATAGTACTATGAGTCACGCTAACGTATAATTTTAACACGAAACTGAGTCAAGGATTACTTTACTGTTTCACTACTCATGAAGGGTCTTGTATCCGATGGATAAAAATCTATATGCTGACTCCTCCTCCTCCTTCCGAAAGGAAAATAAAATTATATTCGATCACAAATTAAATGAAACATTTCCATAACACGAAACTATTTTTGAGCTATGTGTTATTTGTAGCTTATTGCATTTTTATGTTTTTATAAATCTAAAGAGCCAGTCTTATCTATAATAGCTCAGAAGCTAGGCGCCATAGTATGTTCGTGACTTGGGTTCGATTGAAGGTGCCGGAACCACTTAAATTGTTAATTGCAATTTTAAGGGCTGATTTATCTCGTGCACGATGGTAAAGGAAAACAGCAGGAAACGTCACGAAACCTGCACGTCTAAGAAAAATGTTTTGGGGGCATCTGAAGTCTATCAACCCGCATTGCGTGGCGGACTCCTCCCGGCTCCAGAAACCACCTCATTAGCAGTGTGACATTTATAGACTTAAAATTTATTTTATATATTTATAAATTTTATAAATTACTTGTTTGCTGTCACTACAGTTCAACAAGTTCTAAGCTCGAACATGGATTACGTATCAGAAACAAAATTACAAAAAAAATTACAATTTTTTCGTGGTCAACCATTTGTACTGTTGCGAATAATGGGGCTTAATTTATCATCGTTATTACAAGTAAGTTTAATGTTAATGCTTAGAAGTCTAGTAAAATAAGTAGCGAATAAAATATTAAGCTTTTTACCGCAGCTGTTTCAATACAGTAAGGCAAGTTATATATTTTTTTCGGGTATTCAGTTTTACGGTCTCCATCTTTTTCAAATTATAGCTTTATGTTCACTTTGCAAATTATGTTAATTGCTGTAATTGTTTATTGCTACGTACTGTGTTGATATTTCTTAATTCAAAAGTCATATTATTAATATCATCACATTTTCATTTAGTTGAAAGGCTAGTCGATTAACTGTGCAGTTTAAGTTTCTAGTTTTGGGGATTATTGTCCATTAAAATATCAGATGCGTACTTGTTAGAGGGATATACTACATTAATTGGCGATTATTTTCAGTTCGATTTAAGGAAATTAAAAACAAAAAATATTTGTTTCTATTTTATCTAACAGATTTATAAACATTTTATCTAACAGATTCTTAATTTTAAATATGTAAATATTTTATATTTTTAATAATGTGACAGGGGAAACAACATGTTTAATGTCATAAAACGTAACAATAATGTAGCATAATTCAATGAAATATATTAAAAAGCAAAAAAAATGAATAATATATCTATCTCACGTTTAATAAGAGCCTTATCTGAAATATGTAGGTCTGATTGATCGAGGAACTATAATGCTCTTACATAATACCAGGTAGCAGAAAAATTGGTAATGTAATACTGCAAGAGTTACTAGACATCAAAGACTTAGGAGACACTACTGACAACAAGTTACATTCTAGATTAAACGTAATAAACAATACTGTTGCTAAAGTCGCGCAGCTTTTGATTTTTAAGGCACAATACGAGGGGTTTTCCATTAAAACTAAAATCATTTTATACAATACCTTGGTGAAAAGCTGTATTGAGTTTGCCGGTATCATCTGGAATCCTACATTCCTGCATTCCCAACGCATTGAACGCTTTACTCAGCATATTGCATTTCATGTTAGTGATATTTCACACAGGCAGCCATATTATTAGCGATTAACTGAGTTTAAAGTTATCAGTTGCTATCTCTTATAAATAGGCGGGCAGTACTATCTGTTTTTACATAAAATATTACAACATAAAGTTAAATGTAGTAACCTTCTCGAACGTATATTACTATATGTTCCGCGTAGGAACACGTGTAGTTGCCCTCTATATCCCCTTCGCATCTCGGAAATCAAGCTCCGCATGCGTATATGTGCTAAATATAATAAATTGCCCAAAATAATACCTGGCCTGGCATATTTCATGATTCGTCTATTGTTTTTAGAAAATTCCGAGAAAAGCGCACAGTGGTGGAATGCCAACCATCAAGGTTGTGTGGATAAATTTACTTGCTTTGCCTCAAGGGACGATGGTGAAATTATTATACTGCGGCTGGGATTATTCCGAACAATTGCTTGGAACACTCCACATGGTAATGGCGATAAAATATGCAGACACGTAACGTCTCTTCTCAAGATTAAGCCGATGGGAAAGAACCTGGTCTTCGACGATTTGAGCCATTCTTTGTTGTACAAATGGAAGGAGCTAGCACTGGGGTCCCTGTCCAGATGAGAACAGTACTGAATGTGAGGCCGAACTTGCGTGAGAAATAGAGTTAGGGATAGCACGCATCCTTATGGAACACCAGCATTCATAGGCTGGGAGTCCGAGCATGTATCGTCGACTACGAACATGATGCTCCGGTCTGTGAGAAAAACTGGTGATCCAGTTGCATAATTTCTTGGGAAGCCTAAAGGATTGAAGCTTCGAGAGAATCGCTTTGTGCCAGACCCACCTTCACTATATCCAGACTAACTGCCAGGGCCTACTTAGTTTAATAAATTAATAAATTGACTCCATAAATATATTTCTTTGTAGAAAGCTCTTAATAATAAAAAAAATAAGCTCTTAATGTTAATGTTACTTTTTTCTTTATTATAAATAAAGTTTACATTACGCTATATGTGAATGTTGTGTACACTTGTTATTGATATTCATATCAGTGCGTGAGTGCATAAAGTATGTATGTTGTTTTAGTAAATGTAAAATGTGTATATTTTATGTGTACTTCAATAAATATATATAAAAGCTGCTTTGTTTGCTGTCAGAGGCATCCAATTTATAGAAAATTAATGTAGTTGAAAATGATTGTGCTTGTTTGGCAACTTTACCGAAACGAAAATATAAACATAAAAAAAATATAGAAATTTAAATTCTATATTTTTGATATTTTACTAATCTGTGTCAGTTTCTGATTAAACTATGTTGATTAAAACTAAATTTCAAGTCCACTCTATAGCATGGTTAAGCCATCAAAATAATGGAAAATTATTTGTAAGTATGATAGAAAAATTGAGAGGGTTTATGGATAAACTTTTAAACTGTTTAGTTATTAGAGAGGACTACAAATACGTTTTATACATATGTTTAGTAAGCAGTTATTTTAGGTATTTTTTGCAATGAAAATATTCACAAGATAAATGGAAAGTCTTAAGCAGTCCTCGAGTGATGTATTGTATTATCTACTCCCTTCTCGCTTGTAAAGGGTTTATAATATTACATTACATAGTGACAGAGGTATTCTATTACCTTCTAAGTTATTATTACAATATAATACCTGAGCTATAAATAAATGTTTTTGAATTATTGATAATAAAATTTTTTGTAAATTTTGTCACTATTAAAAGGATTTAGTAATCGATTTCGCCTAAACCTTTTTAGGATATTACTCAATAACATTTTGAAAATCGAATCTCATGCTATGAAGGACATAATTGATACAGAAAACTTCAAATTATAAGATTTTAAAATTTGTGTAGTCTCAAAATTATGCTAAGAATTTTTATTTTTAACAGGATACCATTTTCATTAGAGACGATATTAAATGTATATAATTACATGTGTAACTAACTGCACACAGCAAACAGGGCAAGCAATCATTATCTTTAGTCAGCCACTCTCTGAAATGTAAATCAGTAAAGTAAATTTAACTTCCTGGGCTATTTGTAAATGTATAGCCTTCAGACATAAGAAAACAATTACGATGTTAAATTTAGTAAATTCAAGGATGCAAAGCAAAGGATTAAATATTTTTACCCACGTTGGTCTTCCCATATAAACATAAACTCGATTTAGTTTTTTTCTTAAAAATAAGTCAGTTGATGGACTACATATCGATGAATTAAGTAAGAAAATAGGGTTTTCTCTACATTTTTCTAAACTTTAAAAAAAAAAAAGTAAAGTTTCAGCCTATTAATGTCCCACTGCTGAGCACAGGCCTCCTCTCATTGCTGAGAGGGTTTTGGAGCCGGGAAG
>DWIA01000117.1:0-13779 GCA_018248195.1 Archon apollinus
TTCAAACACAATTTTGTAAACTTAGGCAATTATGTGGTAGGTGAGGTTTCCTGTTTATAAGTTCCGAAAATGGGGATTAGCACAAAGTTTACACCAGGGACAAAAAGGGACAGTCAGTAAAAACGTTTTTGTAGAAAGGCCAGCGGCTTGCCTTTTATAGTCGTTTTATAGCACCCGAGTACCAAGAATTGTTACTTAATTTTTTTAACGAAGATTTTAGTAGTAAAGGGAACTAGTTTTAAAAAGTATAAGATAATATGGAAAACGACTAATTAACAGTATTTTGAATTGACTTAACTTAGTTTGATTTGACTTAGTTAAAAAAAGAACATGCTTTAAATTTCAATAGTGATTGAAATTTAACTTTCGATCGTTGTTCGTTTAAACCAAATTAAATCTAATCCAAAGAAAATCAAGAAAATAATAAAGTTCAACCAATTTCATTGTTCACAATTTGTGTTTATAAATTTAATCAAAGTTTGTCTCTGAGACTTTGTTTAATGAAAACAATTGTTAAGTAACTTTTATGAATCATGAAGCTAAATAATTATGCATTGTTAAATTCTATTTGTGCCTTTAATAATGCATTGGCGAAGAATTTGTTCCTAAGGGAGGGAGAGACAAACCACCTATAGAATTTTACGATATGGAAGCCAAGGATTGGCTTCCATAATCAACCTTCTTCCTGATTCTCGGAATTTTTATACAGTTACGTAGACATATGTTAAAATCTGCATCTGCAAATTATTATATATATTTTAATGGAAGAAGACTTTCTTCAAGAATGTGGTGAAGAAATAATGATTTATAATTATTTCTTATATTTTATTTTATTTTATAAAGTGTTGATGATCGCACAATCTAACGCTGTAAGTCGCCACCGGTCTGAGATCAGGGACGACATTAAAGACGAGATGGGGTGATTACCGTGACCGTGATAAGAAAGAGGGTTTCGTACTTGAACAAGTTCTCTTAGAACAGTTAATTTAAAAACTAATATATTTTAAAAAAGGAATTAGAGGATACTTACGAATCAGTAAAACTTAAATAACATTGCAAAAACGATTCAAGTGACTTAAAGATCCTAGCAATAAATTCGCACACTAGAAATACATTTGTTACTCTCACACATAAATTCACTCCCGGACCCGCAGTCTTACCAATTGTATTACACCGCAATGGCTCAGTAATGAAAGCTACGAAATAAATTACTTTTCCACTGATAGTAGAGATTCATTCCGTATAACATAAATTGTTAGCTGCTGCAGACGTAATTTAGCATAGCAATGAATGTCATTTTTATGTTTAATTACGTCTCACTTTGAACACAAAATTATGAACATAACAACGTTTTTAAAATGGAAATTTTGTGAAATACTTAGTAGTGCTGCCATTTTCGATCAACATTGTACTTATCATAATTTAGTTATTTAAATTGATATGGGCAGGGAGGTAAATATGAAGTAACTAAAAACAGGGACTCCACAAAAACACTAAACAAATGCCTACTGGATTAACAATATTTCGAAGAACTTATCGCTTTTTGTACAAAATAATTGATTAGTGATATTTTATAACTATGTTTGAAATACTATGCTGTTATCAAAGAAATATAAGAATGGCATATTTTTTTTAAATTATTACTGAAAATTAGAATATATCAATATATATGCATAACTTGTAGATTGTTATGTAAAAAATAAAATACACTAATAAGTAGTTTCGAATTAACGGTTCCCAATTTTTTGTGTAATTAATAAATGATTTTCTATTTGTTTTTGAAATTCAATCTTCAGCGGAACATAGCAATTTTTCACAACATTTGGGCAATTTTTAGCTTTATACTATGTTATTGATATCGATTGACACTGGCATGAAAATCTTTTGACTACTGTTCATAAAAAAGTTTATAAATATAATTAATCACTCGATAAATTAATATGCTTATATCTTTCATGTTGAGATTTCAAGAACCTTGAGATTTAACATTTTAATTTGAAATTAATAGTTTCACGTGTACATTTAATTTATAACCTTCAGTATCTGCTAAATGTTATATGTAATATCAATATTTAAACTAGCGCCGACTAGACCTAATAATATGAATAAATAATTGATTTTAATACAATATTAGTAATTCTTATAAAACTGTTTTTGACATTATCGACTAATGCGCCTCTCTAGAGAGCAACGGCATAGTATATATCACTTATGATAATGCCTCATTTTGGGGCGTAAAACGGTTCGTGTTTTCGACTTCAGTGATGAATTGCCTAGTGATAGTGTTGTAGAGCATCTAGTTGCGGTTCCTTTTGACAGTATTAGATTTTTGTGTTTTGTATATTTTGAGAGAGCGGTGCGGAAGTAATATACATCATTTCATATTTTGCATGTGGATTTTAGAAACTTTTTAACATTGAATTAAAGTCAAAACGCTAAAGTTAATTATCGAGAAGTAGTTAAAATGATGAATGTGTTCCGTTGTGAGCTACTGGGGCAAAGATCACGACGTAACACTACAGAAATGTAAATAAGGCTTTACGCATAATTTAGAGCCATTATTGTCAATATCGGTTTCTGTACAATGAAAATGGGATGTTTTTGTAACTTAAATATACTATTATTTACCGTTCTAGGTTAACAGGATTTATAGATAGTTGCGATACGAACCTGACAACGGCGTGGTCTAGCGGTCAGAATATCAGACTGTTACGCCACGCGTATTGAGTTCGAATCCAAGCCGAATACAACTTTGTGGTATAACATAAATTTTTAGTTTTCGAATCTGATTGTGTTGGAATTGTCCTTGTATCTCCGACAGTTCATCTTTGCCTAACTACGATTTTATTGCATGAGCGGCGGCGGGTAGTTAAGGACGAATGAGCGTCTCCGTGTTTGCGCGTACATTTATGGTAATAAAATATCTCCTGCTCAGTTGATAGCTATGCCGTATAGTGACGGCGTTAGAGTATCTGCCTCGCTTGAAGAATCACATAGCCTCCGATTTATGGCGGCTTTTTATTTATGCCAAACCTAAATTATCCGAAACGTTGACGAGCAGCAGTGTCTAAAGTGTGAAGTGTCTGGTACTGCGATTGCCAATCCGCCTGCCAAAAGTGGCGACTACGGCAAATCCTCCCAACTTAGGAGAGGTTTTATGTGGACATATGTCTAGCAGTGGAATTTTACAGGCTGTTGAAGAAGATGAAGAAGACTTTGATAACTTTCGATAGTACTTGAAAATTGACGCCGTGGTCGAAAATGTGCCAATAGAAAATCATTAACCTGTACATATTCGTATGTAGCTTGCGATTGTTGTGGTTGTGGGGGTTGTGTAAGAAATATACACTGTTGATTATCGAAAGATAATGCCTATACTCCGTATATTTCGCATGCTCAACAATAAAACTTTGAAGGGTTACTAAATTATTAACTTTTTGGCCTGCAAAATTTCTAACAACGTTTTCATAATTTTAGTGTAAAATATAATAAAGTACTTTTCCGTTGGCCCACGCAAGCAAAAAGTCGTCAAAAAAATTATAATTATTGTTGTTTTATATGTGGCTTATTTGAAACCACATATAAAACAACCGCTTCTGCCCTTGCTTCTGTGCTTTGTTACGCATAACGTTTTGTTTTTCTTTCTCAAATACGTTAAGTTTAAAATATGCTACATTTAATACTACAATAATTTTACATTATTTGGCTATTTTTCGCTTGTGCCTGGCTAACGGAAAAGTACCTATAGTAACAACTACACTTTCATGTAGCTTCAGATATATCTATTAATTATAAAATTGCTTCTAATTATAAAATAAAAGCATTGTTTTGTAATCACTCAAAATAATATATATAGTCTTGATATTTAGTCTTGTCTTGTCTTGTAGATTTAGTGTTGTAAATATTTAGTCTTGATTTATTTTTTTAACTCCCATCTCCTTTCCTTCTAAAAAGGTCGAGAGCTTATTCAGTACAACATTTAAGGTCCACTTAAGACTACTTAACCTTGGGACTAACAGCTCTTAAAAAGTAGAGGTCGATAATTTGCGAAAAAATAAAGCAATTCTTTTAGCATTTTTTAAGAATACTAGCAGTGCTACTAATGTTCATAAAAACGCCAACTAAGCTTAAAAGCTTGTGCTAACATGTGGTTCACGACAATATTCAAACGGCGGGCTCGATCCTGCAACGTCAAGTCTTTTAGTCTGTACTCTATAACATTAGGCTAATAGCGCTTCAATAAAATACAGCTTTGTTGTGCACCAAAAAAATACAAATAGGTAATAAAAATTACTTATAAGTTCAACGGGCAGCAAAAGTTATATATTCCAGGCAACATTTGGGATTGCCGGGTGCTCGGCGTAAATTTCATAGTGCGCGAATGACCTGAGTTCGATCCCCGGTAATAGCACGTCTAAAATTCCTCTAAAACCAGTGTTCTGTACCACTGAACCCAGGTTTGTACAGCTGATAGATTCCCATAGTCTTCGTAAGTTGTCACAGTGGTTGAAAATTGTAGGTATGAAATTAAAAAAGACTACTACTCGAGACTATTAATCATATATTGAGAAACTTCCGTGAATATTTCATCAATAAATTTTCGCAGTAGAAAATAGGTTTGTGACTCTCGTAAATCCGGCCCGATACTACAATCTCATCAATCGTTTTACACCGCAGTGAATCAGTAATGTACTTCTTTCCAAATGGATTTCTTTTCTGTCTGTTAATTTTGTTTCTTTCCGCTTTTAAGTACAATATTATACAACCTTTGCTGTAAAAATATACCACGTGTTTATTTCAGCTTCTTAATTTCTTTATATATTTATGTTAATTAAATAAATGACACGAGTATTTCTTCAGTATCGTGGATACATTTTACCTACTCGTATATCGCACTTGCACAAACACCCGGATTCGGAAAATATAAAAATTTGCTCTGGAAATTGTGTTAACAATTTATTTCAAGGATCACTTCCAACGTTATTTAAATATATTAACTATGTTCTTCAAAACGAAATATTAACTAACTATATTGCTGACGTCGTAACCGCCGATATTTCATATACCCCGTCATGCAACGCCAACTGGAATTAGTCCCTAATTTGAAAGAACTATGACTATTTATAGCCGATTGTACCACCTAGGTAGGTACCACCGCCGTACCAGTTTTTCTGCTGTCAAGCTTTATTGTGCCAACATCGCGGTTTGAAGGTCAATTACGGGACATATGACACTTTAGATCCCATATCCCAATTTACTGAGCATAGTGCAGTGCTACAGAGAACTTTAAAACGCTAAATTCTCGTTACGCGGAGGCGTGGTATTTACCTTTAGGTTAGGACTGTCTAATGACAATGCATAAATATGTGAGTAAATTCAAACTCTGTATACTAGCTTAAAGTAACCGATGAAGCAGTAGACAACCAGAAAACCCCATACCCTATTACTTTCAGTGAGATATTCTGTCATTGTCTTGGAATAAACAAATAAGTACTCGTTCGGTAGTATAGGACACAGCGTTATACTAAAGTAAAAATTTTGAAGTCTTTTAGTCACATTTACTTCTGACGTGAAGTCTAAGAAACTACTATAATTTTTATTTATGGGAAAAAGTGGCGAGACGAGCAAAACTTTTACCAACGAAACGTTCACAAATGCTGTTTCACCCAAAATATTTCTGTATGGCACCACACTGCGCTCATCACCTTGAGACATCAGCTCTTAAGTCTCATATGCCCAGTTATTACGCTAGCACGTACCCTTCAAACTGAAACAGTAATGTTTGTACACTACTGTTTCACGGCAGAATAACTGACATTGGGGTGCCTACCTAGACAGATTCCTGGATAGGAATCCTTCCACCAGTAAATTTTATTTTCGTAATTGGAAAAGTAAACAATGAATGTAATAATATATTTGAAGTTGATAAATATGCTAACTTTCATTCGTGTTACTTTATATTCATTGAACCAGAACAAATAAATGCAATTATAGGAGCTTCGCAATATTTTACAGTTAGTTCCCAAAGGAATTCACAGGGCTACTATATGTCTAGGGAACGCAATAAAATCATCAGAAACTAGCTACTATAATAAAATAATATATATACTACATATACTATAATAAAATAATAATAAGCTAATACAACAAAAGTTTTCTAATAAATAGCTTTCAACTACTACTACTTTGAGGCTTTAAATGAAAACAATACTCGTTGTGTAGTTCTTTTCGTAGTAATTTCATAATGTACACACGACATTTAATACGAAAAATAGGCACAGACTTCGCGCATGTTTAATGTAATAAATTTTGAATTGCCTTATACCAAGAATAAACAAACAGTATTTGCTTAGGGTCCTGCAGATATACACACCTACCGTAACATATCGTAAAGATGATGATGGGAATCATATTCAACTATTTTTAAGCCGTTGTTTGTTTTTACAACGGCAATTTATCAATGACATTATCTTAAATGTATTGCTTTAAAATACTGTGAAGTATCACTTCAATTCAAAAGTTACAGCTTGACCTGTCCACGCTATACTGTCCCAAATGAAACAAGGATCATGACTGAGTGTGGTCGTAGGCTTTATACTCAAACCAGCCAGAAACCAAGACCCACATCGGCATCACCTCGGTATTATAGTAGAAGTAGTAGTAATCTATCTCAGGCCTCCCTGTACAACGTTCACTTCAAATATACATATTCAAAAATACATCTAAGAAATGAGTTCAAATTTAAAATCCATATATCATTACTTATTTCCATTAATGCCATTGTGTTTGATTTATTTACGCTGAAGCTGCCTGGCTGCTTTCCAATAAAAGCAACTCAGACTAAATTATATGAATAGCAACTGAGTGTAATATGAATGTATGTAAATAATACTTCGAATCCATTATATTTATCCAGCTTCGTGATATGATTTTTCAAAACAATTTGTTTTAAAAGTTCCTTTATGTTTAATAATTTACACTTTAAAGTACTACAGTTACAGTTGTACTTTCCGATCACAGATTTTAATTATTTATGAATAATTTTATGTAATTCAGTAGAATTGCTGGATTTTTTATGGATGAAATTGACTATACAAGCATGTTAAGTGCCATGGATGTCCACAACAGCGATGTGAATGCCAAAGAAAATATAATTCAGATAGGTTTACACGAATGTTTTTTTTTTTAAACACAGGCCACAAAAGCAAAGTTAGAAATGTAAAAAACTTCTTTCTCTTTTGTAGGTTTGATTCGTGACGCTGAAAAATTAATTTTAGTAAAGTATGCCGTAACAGCGAAAGTTTTTTAGAGACCACAATGTAGGGAGCAAAATGTTATTGTTATGATATATGGAACATATTTAAAATTAATATTCCCTTTAAGTTAGTTCAACTGGACATAACTTAACCGGCGATCAACTTAATCAAAATAAGGAAACTGAAAGTTATTTTAACAACTTCTTTTGAAAAATCGGCGTTATTTTTTGCGAGAAGATGCAGGCTCTGTGGGGATAGTGCGTATCTCTATAAGATTACGTATAAAAGTATTGAATGAATAACTGTTAAATAACAATTTTTAACTTTTATTATCATGACAAAGGAAATATATATAAAAAAGTTAATAGTCAAAGCCAAAAGGGGGAAAAAAGCCTTCTTAGACCATGGGTGCTGTAAAGCACTCGAAACGTCGGGAAGTAAATAGTTTAAATTAAACGCATTAAAATCCGTAAAATATAGTTTTATTAAAAGTATATGGATATTCCGCTATCATTCGATGGGCAGATGCGATTTCTCTGGCATTTCCGTTAGTCGACTTTTACGACACCCACGGGACGAAATGAGCTGGAAGATTCTCAAAAGCCGCCCCCTTACGACAAAAGGCGACAAATGTGTTTCACAAAAACCATTATAGGAAGGCCTACTATGGCATCACCTCGGATATTAAACGCTTCTATCCGTCACCATTTTTCGAGACGACTGTTTCGCCAGCTGACGGTAGTTACGGTTGGTGGGTTCATTTGGCCAAAGAGGATCATCTTATTCATCCATGTGGAAGAGACGAGGTAGCAAACTTATTTATGCCACTATCAAGTTTGACTACTTAATGTTGACAAATAAGTCACCTTTTACCGAACGATCAGTTAATGCTTTATGTAATTGCTTTGGTAACGCTACTTTAGATAGCGCCGCGCAAAAATATTATTTCGATGTGCTATTAGGTCAAAGTAAAAAATAATAATAAAAGATAAAACTAAAGTCTACTATTCTAATTTAAACTATTTATGTCATATACATAGTTTACTTCTAAAACTTACAGTGAAACGAACTTGACTTACGACTTATAACTTCTCTGTTTTTATCTTAAAGCGGATATAAACACGCACGATAAGGGCTTTGTGCAGTTGTGATGTTGACAGTCATCCAGTTAGTTGTTTTTTAAACTATTTACATTACGATTATTTACGTACAAGTAAGTACTGTCTAATACTGTATGATTTAGTAAATAATCTTTGTGATTATCTTTGTATTAATCTTTGTGTTAATCTTTGTAATTTATGTAACGAAATGTGCTAACATGACACTTTCGATAAACAAAAATTAGCAGGGACATTCGATTGACAACTATATAAGCATAAAGAAGTAAATTTAACATAGTTATGAATATATGAGTGGCGGGCGGCACTACATGCGGTCGAGCGTAATGAATTAACAATGAATCAACAAAGTATTGATAACTTTGATATTTAAAATCATGGTTTGGTTGTGTTATTCTCTAACATGATCACTCCACTACACTGCAATGATATTATATTGTCCTTTGTAGGACATTGAATCGTACATAATATTCGAGCTTATTTGCGCTAATAACTTTGTTTGCCTCACGCTGGGAATTTGATACAATGTCCAATTTCCTAGAATGATACTTACCGCAACAGATATTACGTTTTTATGGAACGGGAACGTTTTTATAGTCGTTAAGCAAAAATATGGCCAACATTTCGTTGAAATATCCACGACAAAATTATTTTTAATGTGGCATCTAAGAAAACGAACCATATATTAAACGACCGCGTCGCGCAATGGTCAGGGTACCTGAGTTTTACACCCCGGATACTGGGTTCGATTCCCAGCCGAAGCTTACGATTTGTGCACAAATGTGACTGAAATTCATATTAATTAAAAACTTTTTGTATCATTAGTTATTAGATGAAACAAAGCTTATTCATATTTTTATAATTTTAAGAAATTTTTCTTTAAAATGTTATTATTTTCTTATTGTTTTAAAATAGTTTTTTAGGACTGTATTGGTGTACAGTTTTACTTATATTTTTAACTGTGCACGCTAAGGCTGTAAGCGATGTGTGTACTTAGTCGTAATCTGTCTAAACGAATCTTGTTGGTGACCTTAAATAAATAAAAAATAAAACATGTATGCATTTCACATGCGGTAACCATCAGAAAACTAACTTTTCTTTTGGTCCAAGCACACCTATGCAAAATGCTTAGTAGACAAGAGTGGGAAGGCAACGAAATCACGCACAAAGAGGAAATTGAGATAATAGGAAATACTGTATACTGTAGGCTATCTCATTATCTCGCAGGTTAAATCCTATATATGTGTATTTTGTCTCTTTTTAGTGTCGCTTTTACATTTCATGGAATTTCAAATCACAACGATTGTAAAGAAATGTTCACTTCAATAAATAAGTGACTTATATTACTACCACTGTGATAGCGTGATGGAATTCTGTGTTGAATCCACTGGTGGTAGGATTCTATGCAGAAATCCCTCTAGGTAGTTACCACCCCAGGGCCAGTTATTCTGCCGTGAAGCAGTGTTGTGCAAACATTGCTGTGTATCGGTTTAAAGGGCACTGACTTAAAGGGCACTAATCACTAGGCATTTGAGACTTAAGAACTGATGTCTCAGGGTGACGGGCGCAGTGAAGTGTCACATAGAAAGGTTCCGGGTGACACAAAATATGTTATGGGCAGACGTTGCACTTACCATCAGGTGATCGTTGTGCTCGTTTCGTCACCTATTCCAATAAAAAAAAAAGAATTCAAAGTGAGTTTAAGCATCTAACTCCAAACGACGCCATTGGCAATTTCTCGACTCGTTTACAATTGGCAATTTATCTACAATTAGCCATTTGGAGTTTTAGAAGATCTTTCTCTGTTTCGTCAGCTACCGATAACTGGGATGTCCAGTCGATGCTCGCTGGCCTTCACGGCGTATGGGACGCGTCCCCGTAATAGCGTATAGGGAAATTGTTGGTAGTACTGCCTAGATACCTAAAGGCGTTCAAAGTAGAGTGTTGTCCTCAAACATTTCGTGGGTTGGTGCGGGATTCTAACAATTCCTTTACGTCCAAAGAAACTTCTTACGAAACCCACTACAGTTACTCTGTTTAAAGATCTTTACTGAATTTTTGGCTGATCTTATGGGACTGCATGATGTAATTTCAAGTTAGCTTCTTCGTGTGGGCCTGGATATGACTCTGTCATTTAAATATCTTCAAATTTCGACCTACCTTCGAGTAAGCATGACGATATACGGCTGTGTAATAAATATTGTGATTAATTATAATAAAAAAAAACTTATTTATGTCTCACAACAAATGACAAAGAATACATAAATATTAGGTACGAGTACATCGTAAAACTAAATATCCGCAACCGATTACGCAAGCATTCTATATATTGCGTTATACGGTTATCAATTGGTTATTAATTTGTAATATGGCATAATTTTTCATATATTTGCTTGAAATAAATTGAAACAGCATACTTCTCCAAACTGGAATTCAACGTACAATTAGGGATTTAAAGCGGAATTTATCATACATATACAAATTTTATTTAATTAGCTTCGACACTTTCTCCTTGAGATTCAGACAAATTACTTTATTATCTGCATATTACGATAATGAGGTACTTATTACAGAAGTTTCCACTACTAAACATAAATTTCTCCGGTGAAGAGATATATATGAGATTAGGAAAAGTAGCTAAATTGTAGTAGAACTAATTCCCAACTTTGGCGATGCTGCCCGTCGCCGGTCTCGTAGGAGATACTTCGTGACTTAGGACTCACAATTGCTGATCTCTTATTTTTTATCTAGCATATTTCAAACAATGACGACTGCGCAGCCTAATGGTTAGAATACCGGACAACCATAACGCGGGCTCTAGGTTCGAATGATAGATATATGGACCTGTGAAAAACACAAATCGTTACTTTTCTGGTCTAGTTGTTGTGTGTCGTTTCTATGTCTCTGCCTATCTTGAATCTCATTAAATCGGCCGCAGGAAGGACAGGACCAGAGAGTGCCTCAGATTTTTTCGCGTACCACTATATATTCTCCTGTGCAGTTGATAGCTTCCAACAATATTTGGTAGTAGTTACTGTTGTTGTAAATTGGCCAGGAGGGCATAATTTCAAGAACGTTTTTCTGACATCTGTTCAGGGTAATGAGATTTTCCATGCGTTCCACTTAGTCGACTATTATGATCAGATTTTCAAACGCCGCCACCACACTGTGCTTGGTAAATTATCTACTATTGAATATTCATTCCACTGTAACTGTTCCTTTTTATTCTTTAATAAAATAGGTGTTTACATAAAACATTAATGTCATTAAAATCTCTGCATATGAAACAATCTTTCATTGCTGTAGGAAGCTAAGGTTGTTCAACGTGATCGGATTTCCGATACAATTAGTGTTTCAATTTAAATGGATCTAAGCGTAAGTAAACCTACAAAGGAACATGATACTATGTAGTTGAATATCGGGTAAATGTACTTATCTACTTATGTACTGGGTATATGTAGCTGTCCCATCTAATATTTCATCATCATCTAAAGTTTCGTTTAATATACATAACTGGAAAAAGGTAAAATATGGGTAAAAATTCCTGCGTTTTTCTTTTCATGACCCTTACTTTTCGGGTTTATTCCTGATCTACAATTTTTAACTTAACTTTAAAAAGCCAGCCTCATTGTGAAGTTTATCTCAAATGAATCGTTCATTTTCACACGGGATAATTGTGAAATCAAAAATAGAACTAAACTTATTAAAGTCTGGCTTATCAAGACTGCTATGGCGCTAACTTATGTTTTATCGGCAGACGTTGCACTTACTATGCTAATGATTTTGTTGGTCTCTTTACTTTTTTTCATAAAAAAATGAGACAAATCTTCTGTATACTATTGTTTAAATTACGTTAACTCAAATATATTTTAATGCACAAAAATTTATTTCGAGTGAAATGTTTGCTTCTAATTCCAACCCAATCATAAATTAATTATCAACTAAAGTCATTAGTATCAATTAACTGCAGGCTACCGGCTGCCTAATATTCCGATTTTCAGGCTTATTAAAATGAATAGGGTACCACTGAAACAGGATAATTCGTTCTTATTGTTTATTTGGTATGAAATTATGAATGTAGCAGGCAAGTGAACTAATTAAATATATATAATTATACAGTAACCTTTTCAGAATACTCATTAGTAAATTTCAACACTCTGAATTACATTAATATATTCTTCGCAAATAATTCGCTAAAGAACATAGTGTAATTTTACCTATTGGCATAGTTTAAGTTTATCTATTGATCCCGACTTCTACAAAAGCGTTCCGTAATTAGTTTTTCATTAACGACTTAGCCTGGACAGAGCGACGGCTTTTATTAGGGAATCCATTTCGATAGGTACAGCGCAGTAATTGTGACTCATCGAAGCAGTAGTAAACATTAGTGTGTTTCGGTTTAAAGGGCACTGATAGGCGACTAGAGGCGAGGTCTTATGGTGATTGAGCGCAGTGTGGTGCCAAACAGGAATGTTCTAGGTGACACAACTTTGGTTATGGACAGACGTTGTGCTTATCATCAGATGAATGATTTGCTCGTATTAATAAAAAAAAAGACTGTTTCCGAACAACGTGCAAATAACCATATGAGATTAAGACACTGCAATTTTATGTATTAGTATACATTTTGAGCACTCTTTGTCTACTGTTATGTATATTAGGTTTTATTTTGTATTAGAGGGTAAGTCGCAGCAGGGCGACCTAGCGACATTCAAATTATATATCAGTTAATATACGCTATCGATCGGTACACGTCTTATATTTAACATCTACAACCCTAACTTCATTTTCTGTATAATACTGGCTCGCTCGGCAGACATCTGTGTTTCCGGTCAGTGACACGATGACTTTGATTTTTTAATTACATTTAAGTATGAAACTTTAAGTCACGGAGTCGCATACAGTTCCACCTGTCGGGTCGAGATTTTATGATTTTCTTTTTAGCATTAAACCAAGATACATCGTGAATATGAGTTACTCTGGTCCTTAAATACCGAGTTTGTTAGAATCTTGACTGCAGCGCTACCTATCGAATCCAGGCATAAATATGAAAGGTTCTATCGGCAAAACAAATGTAATGTGTGAAGTTCAGAAGTTCTACGATCACTAACGTACGCTTTTTTTTAGGAGAAGGGGCAAACGAGCAAGCGGCTCACCTGATGGTAAGTGATCACCGTCGCCCATGAACACCCGCAATACCTGAGGAATTGCAGGTGCGTTGCCGGCCTTTGAGAAAAGAGTAGGCTCTTTTTCTTGAAGGTCCCTAAGTCGTTTCGGTCCGGAAATACCGCTGGCGGCAGCAGATTCCACAAGGTGGTCGTGATATATAAAAAACTCCGCGAGAAGCGCACAGTTGTGGAACGTCAACCATCAAGGTGGTGTTGATGGTATTTGCTATGCCGCGA
>DWIA01000118.1:0-13771 GCA_018248195.1 Archon apollinus
TGTTAATATCGTGTTTAGTTTCTTTTTAATAAATTCTCCTTAATAAGAGTTATCAATAGCACATTATTTTAGTCCACTGCTGAATATAGGCTTTCTATACAATGCCAGTAAACACAGCCACAAAACTCTGTAGATCTAGTGAAGGGTCGCTACACGGAGTATGCTGGTACGAAGTAGCCATAGTAGTACGGTTATTCGGGCTAAATTGCCGGACCATTGTCCATTAAATGAGTTTATTGACAGATACAAGTGTTTATTTAATGTAGGGGTCAAGATGGACTTTCCAAGCGGACAGAATGGAACAAGACATTGGGGGCTGGACTCTCAAGGCTGATCAGATGCAGGTCTTAAACCCCTTGCTCATTTTGATCTTTATTCCCCTTTTTGAAGTTGTGAGTATTTCTAATTTGTATTGTTTGTTTATTACAGGTTTTATTTATTTATGAGTAGTTATATATTTTATTTGATAATAAATTGACACTGGTATCAACTAACATGATGTGATATTTTTTAAAATAAATTATAATTAAGTAAATTAACGAATCTGTATTGATGACTGAGCGTATGTATCAAAGAGAACGTGAACATTACGTTTTAGATTGTACACACAGATATGTTTAATGAAACAATTATTAAATATTTAATGCCGTGCTATGATATATAAAAATATATATATTATCTATCCCTAAAATTTGTTATTTTTTCCATGAGACTAGTGCTTGACAGTGAAAGAAAACATCGCGTGGAAAAAATATTTCTAAGACATGTTAAGTTATTTCTCTTCGCGGCTCGAAAACACTCTCAGAAATGAGAGGAGGTCTGTTCTCAGCAGTGGGACATTTACAGGCTGAAACTTTACTTGTTTTACTTAAAAAAATATTTTCAGAATGCATAGGCACGGCCTTTGATTTTTCAATAAATTGCTCTCCAGGTTTAAAAAAATCATAATTTGGAATTATTCAAATTCGTTTCAAAATATTCACTATGATATTTTTAAAATGATTTCCTTTATGTGCCAAAGAATTACGCTACAAAAGGGTCGGTCTAATTCCGTGAATTCCTATGAAAGTAATGTAAATTTTGTTATTTATAATGCTACTTAAAATGTTTACTTTTTAGGCTATTTATCCCTTTTTGACGTGGTGCAAGCTAGTGAAGAAACCTTTACACAAAATGATATGGGGAGGTATTTTGGCCGCGAGCGCCTTCGTAATCTCTGGAATCGTAGAATTAAATCTTTTGGTAAAATATCCTTATGCTATATGTGTATTTTATTTCGTGTTGTCTGACCCTATATATTATAAATTATTATTATCCTTTCAGCCTACTTATGGTACGCCGGTATCGGAAGGGTTGGCACAGTTAAGAGTTTATAACGGATGCAATTGCAACTTAACTATAAATTTGTACAACTTAACCGAGACTTCAACTAGTGGCATTGTAATAGGTCCTTTATCTGTCTACGAAAAATTAGACATCGAAGCAAAGGAACTAGTCGACCTGCCTTACTCTTTAATTGGACAAAATAACAGTGATTGTGCGGATGTACGTCTTGATGGATATTTGCGGTTGAAAGAGAAAACCGCAAACTCTTTCTTTGTCACGAGTGGTGAAATTTATAATTTTACCGACAATAATGACAAGGCTATCGACGGAGTAAGTGTGAGGTACAGTAAAGTAATAACTTGCAATTTATACAGAACTTACTCTGCTTATGAGACTAATATTGAACTAACCACAGGATTTTTTATCTGTTTCCATAGGCAATTATCGTAGAAATCTATATTTTCTCTATATCCATTGCCGTATATATAGAATTAACATTTCCAGGTCACTTCCTAAAATAAAAGAAACTTTCCTTCTGGTTATTTAACATCATAGTTGAAGTTTAAAGTTTTAATTAATGCTACGATTCTAAAACATAAGTATAAATTAATATTAAACAACTTACTGCGTTAGTTAATATGTGTTTCGTTAATTATATAACGTAATTTTTATTAATAATTACAACTCATCGCGTCCATTCTGGCAATGCTTTCCGGAATAATATGTGTCGTAAATGTCATTCCAAAAGGTAAACATTCTGCGTTCTGATTTAGAATTGCTAAGTTTGTTTTCTTTACCAAAAATTAAAACATTATCTTCTTTATTGGTCATTGGAGGCCATGTGATATTACCGTTATTGTTATGCATAGGGTCATCAAATTTTGCGAAATTCGCCCACATCTCTGCCATTTGTTTAATAAACAATCTGTCACGGTTACGCAAATCGTGTTTTAACTTGACGTAATTCTCCCAAAGTGGTTCGCATTTGAGAATGTAGCATATTTCGTCACCCTCTGCAGCACCTTTTACTGGCGTGTTTATTCCAGCTAAAGCCGTGGCTTTCACCACATTAAACTTTCCACTGTAACTAAATTTATATACATACATTTTGTTCTGTACAGATAAATAAGTTATTATAAATTTATATATGGGATAAGTATGCAGATCAGTAGCGTATCGTAGAAAGTTATGAATTGGTAGCTCAGATAGGCCACGTTTAAAATATCTCTCTTTTATCTTCGTTGCCACTTTACTGTAAAACGTTGAAGAGTAATTAAATTTGCATCCATCAGTAAAAGGCACCATATACTTAAAGAAACTTTCAAATTTCTCTAGAAGACTGGGGTTATGAAAGAATGGTATGACCTCAGAGATACTTCCTTGACTATTAAAACCAATTAATATTGGTACTTGAAAATTATTCGTTTTCGCATTTTTATATATGTCATGTGATTGTTTAGTTATTACCGATTCATTTGATTTTGTTTCAACTATAGGTGTAAAAGGGACAACCGGTCTGTTAAAATTGATTATTTCCTTTCTCGTATAAATTTGCTGTGACATCATAGCAATCTCTTTAGTAGTGACGTTAACTAAATCTTTAAAATTTAATTTGAGCTTTTCCATTAATCTATTTCTTTCTAAATGAGGATCGCCTTGGAATATAGATGGGGAAAAAAGACCTCCGCTTTGAAATATAGCTTTTGCAAATAACTTGTTATGATTTGAACTCATTATCAGAGAGATAAAAGTGCCGGCGGATCCGCTACCCATTACGGTGATTTTATTTTTATCGCCTCCAAATTGCTTTATATTTTTTCTAATCCATTTTAATGCTATAATAATATCTTTCAATCCCATATTCGCATTAGCATCAAAATCATTCACTTTCAAAAAACCGAAGGCTCCTATTCTGTGATTCACACTGATGAAAATTACATCGTTGTCTATCAAAAAATCTGCACCGTGTATGTGACTAAAACTAGAAGTAAAAGCATATCCATGAATCCATACGATAACTGATTTCAGGTATTTGTCACTCTTATCGGGTAGGTAGGGCGTATAGATATTTAAATTCAGGCAATCTTCATATCCATATAACCCATGCTTATGTATAATATGTGCTTGGGCGCAGGCACCATGATAAGATGTCCTTGCATCAAAAGGTTTCTTCCATTTCATCGCTGGTTTTGGATCTTTAAACCTAAAGCTCCCAATTGGCGCCTGAGCATATGGTACTCCATAGAATGCAAAGTATATTTTATCGTCAAAAACTGTGGATTCGGTTGTTCCTAAGAGTGTCCCTTGTTGCACTTTAACTTGCACTGTAAATGATTTTATAATTAAAAATAACTGTAATAATGTAATATACAAGAATACGTGAAAGTACAAACGTATCATTTCTGACCAAATAGGTTTCAAAGCAACGCTCTAGGTTTACAATCAAATCAACGCAAAATTAAATTCATTCGAGTGTTGAATGTTTACATCTCTCTCATAAATAGTTAAGCTTCATACGGAAAGTGGTAGTAGAGTTATTGTGTATTTTAGAAACAAAACTACAAATATTACAAATATTGCAATGCAAAAAAGATTGAATGAAAAGTACTTTTTCATTTGTCAAATTGCAACAATTTATATTAGTAAATGTTCAACTAGCTTAGTCTGTTTTCAATATATCACAATCCTCCACTAAAAAGTTCCGCCGTGAAACATTAGTGTGTTTCAGTATAGAGGGCACTGACAGCTAGTATAATTACAGAGCATATGACACTTAAGAACGATCAGGGTGACATCAATATAATTTTTTTTTCTATGTTCAGGTTCCTATCAAATACTGTGGGTTTAATACAAATAAATATAAGAGACAACAAAAAGAATCAAACAAAATTAAAGTTGACCAGCAGTGATACAGATCAAAAATCTATACAGAAGGGAACATACGATGTCCTTGTTGATGGAGAGATAGTATTAAAAGACTTTTCGTTTAAATCGGGTGCCGTTTACACAATTAATGTATATGAAGACAATGGAGGAAATTATGTAAGTATTCGATAACACGTAAAACATACGAAGCTTAAGTAACAAATAACTATTCGATATTATTCTACAGTTAAGCGTACCTGTAGTATTTTTTTACATTTCTGTACTTACCCAGGGGTACTCGCTTTAAATTAGTAGCACCATTACATACAAGTACAGGAGCAGAGTTCGATACTCTTTTTTTTAAATTGTTAGGTCTGTGGCAGCAGAAGTTTATCTTTAGTCAGGTATTGATAGATAGTTCGTTTTATGAATGTTATGAAAAGTTTAATGCTGGCTGGCTTCAGATTTTTTTATTTGATATTATAACTTAGAATAATACTTAATAGTACGATGCTATGGTTGACATTTACAGTCATAACTATCTCTAAAATTTTACCTGAATATTGCAATTAATAAAGTTCTAGATATTTGCGAACTGAAACTTTTTTAGTGGGTTCTTTCGGAAGAGGGGAAAAAAATGGTTACGGAAGTAATGGTTATGGATACCACGTCATCTGAGCCTGTTCAATTCAAATTGTTTATGCTTTTGGATAGAATCCAAAATTGATATCATAGTAATCTTAAAAAGGAAACTGATGTCAAGATTATAAAAAGTTGACCTCATTTTGAAATTATTTGCTATTGGACCGAATTCATTCAGAACTGATGTGTGGGTGTTATGGTAATCAAAATTTTGATTATTTGCTATTGTAAAGTGTAAATTTCATAGAAGTTTCATTTCTATAGCGTATACATACACAGACCACGTTTTTATTTTAAATAAGCTGTTAAAAATAACAACCTTCCATTATTAATCGCTACTGTAGGCAGTGCAGGTTCTGAGTAAAGTGCTTCTAAATGATTAGCAATGAGTGTTTTTGAAATAAGATTTGTATATGCACTTATATAATATTGGTGCGACCTCTTTTAAACTCTATTACCTTTTTTAAATATATATATTCTTTAAACATTTCACTGCGATTAAACGGTATTTGAAATAAGATTTGCATTCAAATGAATGCAAATCTTATTTCAAAAACCCTCATTGCTAATCATTTAAACGTCATTGTTAACTTTCTTGTCGATATCATTATCTTACGTAGCAATTGGTGTTTTCTTTTCTACCGTAAAACAACACCTTTACGTTTCGGTCACGGGTAGATAGTACGTACAATATCTCAGGGTGACGTGCGCAGTGCGGTGCAAAAAGAAATTTCGAATTTGAAGTTATGGGTGACACCTCCACTGATATGAGCAGGCGTGGCACTTAACATAAGGTGAACGATATGAAAAACAACAATACACATCGTCTACATTGTAAGTAGTTCTTGTAAAGATTTTGCAGGGAATTGGACGACCGCGTGACCTAGTGGTCAAGTCCTTACTTAGACGCCGCAGGTCATGGGTTCGAATCAATATTTGTGCAAAATCACAAAACGATGTTTTTCGGGTTTGTTTAATTTTATTTTTTGTTGAAAAACGATGCTCTAAAGATGCTTTAAGATTTCTCCTGTGTGGTGGGTGCGTTTTACAGACATACATTTTACATGCAGAACCCAACCGGATCCGAACACTAATAATATTATTTTTGCTCCGGCTGGGATTCGAACCCACTACCCGTAGAAATCGGCGTAGAAATCGGATACTCTAACCACTAAGCCATGCGGTCGTCATTGAGTTGCACATGTGTGTTTTGTGTGTAAAACGTATTCACGATCCAAGAGAAATCTTAGTGGCATCGTTTAATAAATAACAAAAGAAGGAGACAGAATTCTGCATTAAGAAGAAGAAAGAATTAGAAAGAAACTCAGTCTCATAACTGTCAGACATCAATATCTTTGTTTTTAATGAAATATGAATAACTTTTGTAATGAATTGTTTCAATGTAGATGGCAAACGCGGTGACGATAACTCCACCGAACAGCGTTCACATACTGTGGCTGATACCACAGTACGTCGTGATGACGATGGGCGAGGTGATGTTCTCGGTGACGGGGCTGGAATTCTCCTTCACTCAGGCACCCGCTAGTATGAAGTCCGTACTGCAGTCTGTGTGGCTTCTCACAGTTGCCTTCGGGAACCTCATCGTCGTGCTAATTGTGGAAGGGAACTTTTTGGATGCTCAGGTAACTAAAATGGATATTTAAAATAAATATAAAATGTAACGTAGTCTTTTAGTGTACCGGAACCTCGTCTTTTCTTATGAATAAGGTTTAGCCATGACTTACGGTTTAAGTGCCGCTCTATCCATAGAGAACACTGTCAAATTGACTATTGTCTACAGACAATAATGTAATAATACAAAAATGTGGTTGAAAATCATAACTTATAAATATCGTTGGAAGCTATCAACTGCTATTAGATATTATAATGCTACAAGTGAACGCGTAAACATATAAGCACTCACTAGTCGTAACCTACCGGCGCCCGATTAATCCTCACGCGACATGTTGGAGACAGGGCGACAATCACAACGCAACCAAACCAGAAGGAAAACCATAAATTTGTGTTCGTTGCACAAATGTTTATTCCGACTGAGATTCGACGCAGGGTCAGATACTCTGACCACCCGGTGTCGCGGTCGTTAACACGTAATACAGGTTATATATATGTATATTTCATAAATACTTCAGAATTGAACACGGCTGTCCAACAATGTCAGTTTGTTAGTCTATACATATATACTTTTGCTCTATGTACGTTTAATCTTGAGAGCTGGGTTCGATACCCAGTGCTGCTATTTAAAAAAATACTTGCAAATTTTAGAGCTGATTCACTATGTGCTCTTTTGTGAAAGAAACTGATAAGAAGAAAACTGCATGTTTTGAAAATTAAAAAATAACGTTAGAACAACATGTCGAACACCACACAGATCGAAAATCCATCTCAAAGAGAGGTGACCTGTGCCTTTTGGAGGCTATTAAGGAGTATTTAAGGGTCTACCATGTCGGAACTGAGACGTGATCCATCACTGCAGGCCGCACGAAGAAGATCAAAGTTGTTCAGCGAGCTATGGAAAGGGCTATGCTCGGTGTTTCCCTGCGTGGCATAATCCGTCACGATGCATCGCCCTAAGGATCAGCCAGTTGAAATGATGATGGACCGACCATATAGCTCGTAAACCCGATAATTGATGAGGAAGAAAGATTTTCGAGTGGCAGCTTTTTGCCTGCAAGCGTAGTACTACTGGCGACGTCCCACTAGATGATGGGACAACCTGTACGGTTTTGCAGGAAATCTATGGTACGCAGGTGACTCAGGCTGTGTTTTGTGGTAATCAAAAAACCTATGGTAACTTGTGCTTGCACTTATGATGGGCTGAAATGACGAAGATGATGAATGAAAAAGGGTCTAATACTAAACATCGCGTAAATTTATTCCCGACCTATGGTAAAAGGATATAATTATTTGGTTACAGTGGAAGGAATTCTTCCTGTTCGCCGGACTGATGACACTGGACATGCTGATCTTCACTGCAATGGCCCTTCGGTACAAGTACGTCGAGCTCAAGTCCAGTACCGAAGAGCTAGCGGTTGAAGAGATCAGAATGCCCGAAAAGACTATTGTGCCAGAAAAGAACAATTAGTTATTATTAAAATAAATGAAGACTTCTCTTAAATTACACGCTTGTTTTATTATTTATTGCCACTATTCGAAAGACAGCCAATAAACTAGATTAATTCTAGTTCAGGATAATTTCATTAAAGAGACCTTCACGAACACGTCGTACATTTGCAAAGTCAGCGTTCACTTTGTTCACACATCAATTTTAATTGAAACTAATTCTTAAGTCACGAACACAGTTAAACAGTGCCTTTGGCAAAGACGCTGCGATTTTTCACTGCGGGTCGCGGGTTCTATTCCCGGATGGGGCAAATACATCCATGCATTAATAGAGATAGTTGTTCTGTGTCTGGGTTTGAGTTAGTTATGTGCCTTAACGCACTCATGACTTAGAAGAAATAATAGTGCTGCAACATTTTTAAGAAGAAAAAAGTCGCAAGTACAGATTTATGATAAAGAAATGATAATTACTGTAATGGTTCGTATACACATTGCGTTCCGCGCGCAAATGAAAAGCCAATGTGGAATCCCTTTCGGTTGCCGTTCCAACCCTGTGTAAACAAATCAACTGCAATTAATAATGGATGCCTTATACATCGCGTCGTCGCGTCTCTCAGGATAGGGTAATCACTTAGTTAACCTTGTGTATCTTACTCCGCTATGGAGCTATTAGACAATAAAACGGCAAGACCTAATATTTTCAAAGAATTACGTGGGCCACTCACTAAACCACACACTAAAAAAAACTTCAATGGTTAAAGTTTTTATTATTAAATCTTTACAAAGAACTCTCCGCCAGCATCTATAAAAAGTTTCATGTGTGTGAACCACTTTTCGAAACACTTTTTCGAGTTCCACTCAAACACCTCTTCTACAGCCTGCTCGAATTCGGCAAACGCATCTTCCTGCTATGAAAACTGAATCCCGTTCTATTTTTTTTATTTTAGGACATACAAAGAAGTCACACGATACCAATTCAGGACAGAACTGGTGTGTGCTGTCCAGAAAGTTCCTTTGTTTTGAGCGCTGAGTGGGCGGGTGCGTTGTCATGGCGAGGCAGTAGCCCTAGGATCTCCATTAAAGTGATGAAACTAGTGACCATGATCATCCCTGAGCTACTCGATCACTTCACTTTGGTAGGTCAACTAGCGCTTTATTTCTGGATCGTATTAGCAAATCCAAAATAGATCACCAGTAGTAATATCGTAAACACGCTAAGACTAGTTTGCTTAAAATTTTAGTAATCATGACAAGGCACCATTCCACGCGGATCTACTTTTGAACATTGATGAAGTTTTGCGGCACCCAACGTGAAACTATCCTCCTTACACGAAAGAGTTCGCGTAATATCTCGTGAATACTTCTCCATCTAATACGTGCTGAATCTCTTCATACGTAATTCGCATATCCTGTCTTTCAATTATTTTTTCACTGATAGCACGTTTCCTTACGTAACATATGTCAAAGGACGACCGACTTCTTCCTTCATCTCCCAAAGTTAGTCAACTGTGCTGAAATTTGTTATACCAGTAAATGGTAGGCCTTTATCAGTAAATGCCATTTGAAGTCCATCAAACATTTGACATAGCGAAAAATCCTTTCGTGAAAATATTATGCATATCCATTTGTCAGTGAAACACGATATTTCAATTTAGCTTAGCGTTTGATCGAACGCGGTGTGGACATGATCAAACGACGCATCAAACACAACAAGACTATTTCCATCAAACGCTCTTAAAACCCGTAATAGTTTGAAAAACTTTTCTAACCAATGTCATAGACGATCAAAATAGTTTGACTCAAACCAAAATCTACGAGCATAATAAAGTTGGACCGTCTCAGGGGCCCTTTACGTTACTGTGTTATTTTAATTACAATTAAATAACACAGATTACTACCACACCACCACACCAGATTACTTTTTTCATTCATCACTAAAGGGCGCTAATAATTTTTATTGTAAAATAAACTGGTGAACCCATCTTGTGTCGTAGAGTTTTTTGAAGTGTGGAAGAATGTACACTATTAGTACATTTTTATATCATAGTCATACAGTTTTTTCACTTGACCTTTTTATACTTATCAGTTTTGGTAAGATATAATTAATACGCTTTGGTGATCTACCAGTTTTGTCTGTTTATAGCGAACAACATAACGAAACTTACAAATCGTAACAGCATATCGCGCGATTAACACTGAATTGCTAATTTTTATCTGATTATGTTAAGTACTGTAATATAGTACAAAATGTTTCCTGTTTCTTCATCTTAACTACATAATTAAATGAAAGAGAAACCATTTTATGCGGCTGAGCTTTTAGTCTTTATTAAGTTTATTGTTTTTAATCAAAATATAATACACTATGTATATAAAAACAAACCATATTACAATACACGCATTAAAACTCTCCAATAGATATTGCTAGCTTACCAAATTCAAAGCTAAGCCTTGTTACGCTCAGGAGACTTCTGCTAATTGCGCTATCTATTGATTGCTATAAGCCTGGATAACAGGTTATGGTTAAGGATTCGGTAGAGTTCTGCTTTAAGTAGAATTATGCCAACTGCGTTCAATATTAACTAAAAATTGTTAAATAAAAGCGTTAGTACCCCTGAAGTAGTATTCAAGATGTCCAACTTTTACTCTGCTTGAATGCTTGTAGCAGTGGAAACAAACTAGGCCCGATTCTAGATAATTTGTAAAGTCAGCCTTCTCTGAATGGAATTTATAATAATTTCAAGAGTGACATAAATTAGATGATGGCTATGTACCAAAAAAAATTAAATCGTGTAAAACGAAGCAAAGGTACCTACGGTTTTATGGGAATTCAGGCTTTATAATAATTTTGCGGACTTTAACTTTTGATGAAGGTTTGACACTTAGCGCTGTTACGGGTAAATTGAGAGGTAAGCGGGTGGGTGACAGCAATATATGCTTTTACGGTACTTAATATTTTCACAAATTGTATTATGAGGAAAATAATTATGTACTTGCATTCTATCTTTTCAGGTATTAAGAAACAATTAATTTAACCTTTAAATTTACATTAAACTGATATTAAACGGCCGCGTAGGGGCGCCGTATGAAAGTCTGCCACCTAACTCATCCCGTGAGTTTTAACTAGTATGGTTAATGTTAACAATTGCAGACCCAATTACTTGCGACTTATCATACCTTTGCGGATACCAATCCACTCACTTTCTGATTTTTCATCGACGGTGTATGTAAAATTACTAGGTGTACTATAACAATAGTTTTTTTCTGTACTTATAAAGGTTATTGTAGACACTGGTAATTAATACGTCTTCATAAACTTCGCATATTTTAGCACGGAATCATCTAATTTCCTGTTTTTAACGCTAGTAAGTAAGTTTTTAAAATGGAAAATATACGCGTGATTCATAATTATCTTTAATAAGCCGTATTTTTCTGTCTATAATACGCTCCCACGATATAAGGCTAGTCGTAGTAGAGGCGAGAGAGAATAAGAGGCGTTGTTTTGACGACTCCAAAAAAGATGTATTATTTTAAAATGTCTACTGCTTTTTTTAATAACAGTTAGCGCGGTGACTTCCTTATGTAGTAGTTTTTTTATCGAAGAAATTGATGAGACGAGTAAATCGTACACGTGAATGTGAGTGCAACGTCTGCCCATTACAAATACTGTGCAAACCAGAACGTCTCTGTGTGGGACCGCATTGCGCAAGTCTTATATACCTAGTAAATACGCTTGTTATCAGTGCCCGTCAAACCCAAACACATGTTTGCACACTACTGTTTCACGGCAGAAGATCGACCAGTTTTTCTGCCGTGAAACGGCATTTCTTCATTTTTACCTAACTAGACAGATTCATGCATAGGACCTCTATCACTAGTAGTAGTATAATTTCAGTCATTTAATTTTTATTACAGTAAATCAATAGTTTGAATAATATAAATACATTCGTTTCTTAGTTATTTATAAATTATTTTAGTAATTTTACTAGAAAGTATGCATAGTGAAATATACACGATATTCAAATTAATGTTATAAGTATAATTTCAGTCATTTAATTTTTATTACAGTAAATCAATAGTTTGAATAACATAAATACGTTCGTTTCTTAGTAGTTTATAAATTGTTTTAGTAATTTTACTAGAAAGTATGCATAGTGAAATATACACGATATTCAAATTAATGTTATAAGTATTATAAGTAATAATAGTCAAATTTCCGTCAAGTTGTAACTCCATGCTTAGGCCAGTGCTTATATACACATGGTAGCGAGACGTGGACAATATCAGCGTGACACGTATAGGAAAGTCATTTTAACGAAATCAAGATGCTACGCTGTCTGTGCGGAGTTACGAGGTAGGACCGAACCTGTCATGAGCATATCCCGGGCAGTCTCGGGTTACGTGCAATATCCGACATGTTGCGGGATACTATACAAATGTATATCAGTAATCCTGTGTTTCGCACAAAGAATTTGTGGTGTGCAGGGACTGCATAAGAGTGATATCGGCTCTTATCTCAAGTAATTAAATCAAAATCATGTCAAGAGTTTTCTTACTTGTGACATGATTTTAACAAACTCACATCATAGAAGGAGCCCGGCATTCAGTAAGCGGCCCATTGTTCATCGTGATAGCAAAGGTAGCTTGTTAGCCGCACAGAACAGCACAGTATCACAATCAAGAAAGTCTTCATCAGTTATCGTACTCCAGCCGAGACGTTAAGTTAATATTATGACCTGTACAAAATTTATCCTAGTACAATAAGTACGCAAAGGCATAAAGGTACTGAAAAAATAGTGTTTTTACGTGAAAATGCTAAACTCACTCGAGGAATATTAAAAGCAATTAATAAATTCTAAGCCTTGAAAGTAGTTAATAAATTCTAAGAAATATATGACGACATAATATAATTTATGACAATTTTTAGGTCTGTCCTCCACAGTGATTGCAATATGAACCCCAAGTTAGCTGAACTTTAAGTAAGTTGTACGATTGAGGTAATGAGAGAGAAGGATTTGAGGGAATGAAGTGCTTCTTGAGGCTTAGTCGGAGTATTCTTCATGTGGTCGTGTGGTGATGACGTTAGAAAATTTGCCATCCGATTTCATGTCGTGAGTGACGTAAAAGCCAACCATAAGGTCAGGACATATCATGAACTCTGATTGATGGTGGAATGACCATTCATACACTAAGATATCAAGTAATACAAGATCTTTAAGACACCTGGTCAAACTATAAAGTTGCAGTCATACTGACTGCTCCAACGTAACCTTAATGTATCATAATTCTTCATCATTATCAATAATATTCGAAGCTAACATGACTGGTTGAATTTGTTTAAGATAACCTTTGTAAAAACAAATATTAAATAAGCTAGTCATTTTTCTGATTCCATACTTAAAGGGACTGATGATTTACAAATTACTGTAATCTAATAACAGAGTTTCGAATTTTTGAGTTTAATTGTTTTCTGGTATACTTACTGGCATATTTATCAAGATCAGAAGTAAAAATCTGATTATTTTTTTTCTAAAAAAGATTGATGAGTGTAAATACGAGTATATAGATTTTTTTAAATAATAAAAATATTAAATGAATAAAAATAGCACTCTATTGAATTATGACTATTAAGCAAATACGCATATGATATTCGCTTTATCTGCTAAGTCGTGAATAGCACTGGAAGATCACTTACGTCGTCAGTGGTCACTGAAGTGCGGTTATGCGGTTGAAAGATTACGTCGAAGGAATCAATTTCCTATGAAAGGTTCAACTGATGCGACTTTATTATTGACCGAGTTATTTATTGTATTAAATGAAAACAAATTCATGAATAAATCATAGACTTACTTTCTATATC
>DWIA01000119.1:0-13762 GCA_018248195.1 Archon apollinus
GAAATAAATAGTTACGTTCTGTTCGTTTTAAGGCGGATTATGACTTAATATTGATTCAAAAAATAAACTATGCAAATTAATTTCTTCGTACATATGTACATAGACAAAGATTTGACTGAAAACGATTGGTTTTTGGATGTGCATTCCTCTGGTACTATCTCATAGGGTGTGAATGAGAAGACATAAGGGAATGAGTAGGGAAGCCGCAATTCTGACTTTTAATAAAACTAAATTTTGCGGATTTTATCGCCTTTTATTTTAACTATCTTAACCCGACGTTTCGAGCGCTTCACAGCACCCATGGTCACGGGAGGACTGAGGTGTCAGACACCCTGATGTCATATTTAATACGGGGCACCTTCAGCTTTTAATTATTATTTTTGGTCCAATCCATGCAGAATGAGCTTACAGTATCTTGAAGTGTAGCATTGGTGTGCTTGGTTTTTGTTCAAATTTTATTAATTGTATGATCCCAAGCCGTTGGTAGTACCCAACCATCTTCTCCGTTGAAATTAGGATGTTTGTTTTTAATTTCAATAGCCTGGCGTATCATTCTTGACAGGAATCGGTGTTCTCGTCAAATAATTAAAAAAATAATATTATTCGCGTAAATATAAGAAATCTATTCTGATTATTAAAAGGACAGTCATTAATTATTTAATTCATAAAAAAAATATTATGAACTATTTCCCGCCAGCTTCGCTCGGCGTTAATTAAAATTTAGGAATTATTGATTTTTATGAATATTTTGTGATGGATTTTTAACCCCAATTTTTTTTCTAAAATAAAAGTAGCCTTAGTTACACCTTATAACATCAACTATCTGCCAGTGAAAGACCCGTCAAAATCGGTTCAGTCGTTTCGGAGATTAGTCGCAACAAATAGACAAAAACTTTAAAAATAGTTTATTTTCTCATATGTACCGTATACACTTACATATGCATCGTAAAATGCTGTTATGTTTCCATTACAAACAGACACTCAAATTTCATTTATTTGTGTTAAACCTTCAGCTGTGTGGAAATATTTACTAGTTAATAAAAGCTCTTTAAACTCATGTTCTTAATGTAATAGAAAGTACTTGACAGAATTAATTAAGACATTAAAGTTACAAAACATAATTTTATATTGCCAAAGTTGTGGCGTGTTTCACGATCATATATTTCGATGCAGTGGGCCCTTAGCCAGGGCGCCGCCTCGTACCGGCTACGTAAATGTTACGATTAATTTATTCCGCTAATATTAAAGCAAACCCCATTTGATTTGCCCATTACCCCTTAGACTTACAACAGGCAAGGTTATCGGAGCTGTCAGTATCGTCCTATACTTTATAAGCCTTTTAAACGTACACAATCAATAAATAACACAACTGGCCTATAAATTTACATTTGGAAATAATAGACGTTCCCTTTACAATTTGGAAATAATAGACGCCTACCCGTTTTCCCTAAATATTGGTTTAGAAATATTTCTCCATTACAAAGGGAAGCTTTAATTTGAATATAATGTATTGTACATTTTGAAACACGTTCATATTAAGGTTGATCATAATATTTTTTATCTTACATTATTTGTACACATATATATAAACATAAATGACCTGCTAGAGCCCGGTATCCTTGGGTATGCAGATGACAGCACAGTTGTGGGGAGATATCTGGCGAGTGTTCGACCCAGTTGGGATGAATTGCAGTCTGACCGGGAGGCCATGGCAGAACGTATGAATCTTACATTGAAGGCAGTTTCCGATTAGGGCAATGCCAATCTTATGAGATTCAATGCCACCAAACACAAACTTGTCTGTTCACCGCTAAAAGGAGCCAGTTCACCTTGGCTCCTACTTTCCAGAATGTTTCTTTGGAATACACCGATCGCCTTCAGTTATTAGGGGTTGAGCACGTCGAACCTTAACTTTGGGCGGTTCATTGAGACAACATTTTTATATCGTGATAAATAATATATTAAACTGACCAACACATTATGTTGTAAATAATAATTTAAAAGTGGAAGACGACATACAAAGCACGTCTTATCTGCCTTTGCCATCTACGCCCGAGTAAGCAGGGAATTAGTTCTGTTTTTTAAATAGCCGTGGTTGCTCTGGGGTCAGGCGCTCGCCTTAATTTGCATAGTACGCTAGTGACCTAAGTTCGATCCCCGTTGTTGAGACCTCTAAAATTGTTCTTCAGTTCAGTTCAGTGTTGATTTACCACGTGTCCAGCTGTGAAGGAAAACATTGTGAGGAAACATCTATGTTTTAGAAATAATAAAATATGACGAAGATAAGTGAAGTCCGCCAAAACTTTCTCGGAAATGAGAGTAGGAGTACTCAGCAGTGGGATATTTATAGTGTGTAGCTTTACTTTTTTTACTTTTTATTGAAAATGATAAATATGATATACGAAGCTTTTCAATGTAGGCTTAATGATAAAAAATACTAAGACTATGTCCTACATCACCTACTGTGGTGTCGCTCAAAAGGTGGTGCATCAAACATAGCTTTTGGACAAAATTATATGTGTATGACATGTGGTACCGGCGTAAGTAAATCTACCACTCTTCCTGTGAGTGTCGTAAGACTCGACTAAGAGATATACCAGAATAATCTCAGGACTTTCGACAGGTGGCGGAAAATTACAGACTTAAATACACAGACCGCGTCTGAGGTGCGAGGTGTCTGGTACGGCGATAACTAATCCGCCTGCCAAGCGTGGTGATTATGGCAAATCCTCCGACTGAATATGAAGAAGAAGAGAACTTGGTACACATTTACTTGTCAACATATTTACAACATTAACAAATAAAAAACAAATGATTTTACACAGATTTATTTATAAAACAAACATAAAAAATATAACATAAGTGAAATAAAAAACATGGAAAAATACAGTATAACGCTCCGAGAAACTGGTGAAAAAAGGAGAAAACGAATTTTTTCCTTCGAATTGCGCGCTCAGTTACTGCAATGTACTGTGTGATGCTAAAATAATCCTACTCAGCAAAAACCTAAAGCAACTGCCCTAGCGCTGATTTTCAATGAATATAACTAAGATCACGTTGGGCGCGTGGTGGCATGGTAAGTGTTTTTCTAAACGATCTCGATACGGAATAATCATCATGACAAATAATAATGACATACGTTTGTAAAGCCCCTTACGGGTCTATAACATGCGAAGTAATGCGATATCTAACAGCCCATTAATTGTAGCCAATTCGGCAAATTCTAAAAATATAGAAGAGACCGATTTCCAATGTTAGACTGATGATATAATGATGAAGGAGATCACTAGACGTACATATACACTTACAGGCACAGATCAAGAAGGAAGTAAAGTAAATTTGCTAAGATCCGCATGCATTAAATGATGTGTATTACCAAGTTTTTGAAGAGCACCGCCAGCCCTACCACAATATACGATCCACCTAGTCAGCGGCTGTCTGTCGTAGAGTCAATATCACTTGATTATTGCCTCGTTTCGAGGTGAAACACGTGTCATGATCGCGATTTAAGTGGTGTCTATTGCCTAATGATAGTGTTGTAGCGGAGGAAGTTATGTGGTTGCGATTCCCAGTGGCGGAATTAGTTTACTGGTGCACGTTGGGAGAGCGGGCGGTGCCTACAAAAACTAGGTAATACACACCATTTTTTTTAATTTTGTATGCGGATCTTAGCAAATTGACTGTATTTCCTTTATAATTATGAATTTCCCCAAGTAACGACTAATTCTATTAACTAGATATAGATCTCTGACGCCGCCACCACGACAAGTTCAGATCTTTAAATTTATGCAGGTTAAGCACAACAAAAAATAAGCTTTAGTTAACATTTAAACCCGGCAAGACAACAAAGCTAAACCGGTCAACAATTAAGCCGAATATTAAGTTGATACACAAGTCATTTTAAAGGTCGCGCGCAAATCATTCAGCAAATCATATAACAGATAACGAAACTGCTAACGCCATCTTTTTGGGACCCTTAGTAACCATGAAAGTCGTCGAGATTATGAGCGCTGCATTAGCTATTAAGTTAACGAGTATAACATATAAGAGTAACATTAAAAAAAGCATGCCTTGAGACCGCACAGACTTTACGTGAATTCTTAAAATTATTTACAGCTAAGCAATGAAGCTTCACCAATAGTAATTAAAATATAGTGGAGACATTCGTAAAAATATCATAGTCTCCCTTCGTTACGTTTAGAATTTTCAATAAATCACAAAACGAACTTAACGGAGCTGAAAATATAAAATTTATTTCGGCGAGCTCACTCAAGCGAATCCAGCTGTTGGAAGCAGGTGCATAAAATATTCTCAGTGTCTACCTGGATTACAGATATAGACACTAGACACAGATACTCCCGAAAGAGCGCATTCTATCTCGAATACATTACAAACATAAGGGCACCTTCACATAAAACCTTAGAAATAGAAACATAAAGAATATAGTTAGATATATTTCTCAGTGCATTATATATACAGTGCAAAACTGTGATTTTCGTTATTTTAACCTTAAATTTATAACAAATTACTTTTTTACTACTTAATATACTACTTTACTTTCCTATTAACAAAGCATAATGTAGCGGAATAACCATTTCATAAGGTGCTAACAGCTAAGTCGGTACTGTGATGATTACTCCGCCCGGAAAGTGTGTTTGAGCAAGGCCATATCCAGCAACTGACTGGTGATAAATTAATAAAAAACCTGTTTATTACTACACACTTGGTATACAGAATAACAGCAGTATTCGTAATTTCTATACGGCACTGAAACCGAAGCGACGTAGCTTAAGCCAAGATTTAAAATGTTCCCCGTCGCGATTTAAAGTTTAAATTTAGTAGCACTCCACTACATCCAAAGAAATTTCACTTTTGTAGTCTCTGACGTTTAATGGGAACTTAAGCAACATCACAACATTGATTTAATATAGAAAAATAATCAAAATAATATTAATGAATAGCTTCAGTAATCCATAAACATCTCTTAGTGGGGCAATAACTACAGTTAATATAAAACCAAAGAATTCTATAGCTAACGCCCTTTTAGCCTAGAGCCTAGAGCCTATGTAGAAATATGAACATTACGTACGGAGTAATGTTCGTATGGAGTGTCAGTCACGAAGGACATTATACCAGTAAGCAGGATGTTAGCGGGATTCCTGTGCAGGAATTATTAATTATTATTAATTAAGTAGGTACGAGTGCCAGTTATTCTACCGTCAAGCTATAGGGTACAAGCCCTACTACTGCTGTGTTTTGGTTTGAGGGGCACTGAAGCTGGTGTAATTACGAGCGTCAAAATTGAACCATTCAGAACTTTCCAATGTAAAGTTCTAGATAATCACCGCAACTGTTATAGCTTAGACTAGGATATGAACTCAAACACCCGCTACTCAGTATTCAGATACCCTGACTGCTAAGTTACGCGGTCATAAATCACAGGCCAAATATCAAATAATGCATATTTAATTCCAAATATGAACACATGACTGATGATATAATTATTGTTCGATGTTGCACGTATGAATACTCAAGTTACGTGTATATTATTATTTTATAACGATAAATCGCTTCATGGAGATGACGGGGTCGCTCTGACGATCTTATCAATCAAGTGTAGCCAGTAATATTGGCTTAGTATATATAAAACCTTTGTTTTAAAATGCCGAAGTTATTAAGTCATATAATTAACAGAAAGAAACCTAAAGTTACAATCTATAAATGCCCTACCGGTGATCTAAAACCTTTTGCCGCCTTTAAAAAAATGCATATAATTTTTATTTAAAAAAGTGGCGCAACGGGCAAATCGTTAACCAGATGGTAAGCGCAACGTCTGCCCATAACAAAAGCCGTGTCACCCAGAACATTTCTGTATGATACTACACTGCGCTCGTCACCCAGTGACACCAGCTCTTATAAGTGTTATATGCCCACTAATATAACACTACCTCCAAGTATCCTTCAAACCGAAACAGTAATGTTTGCTCACGATCTCTTCATGGCAGAATAACTGGCCCTTCGGTCGTACCTACCTATATGGATTTCTGGACAGGAATCCTACAACCAGTAAAAAACAGTATTTATTAGAAGACAATAAAGATCCGAGTGGCAACTTCGTACCGGCAAACGCAGTGTAGGTCGAACCCCACTAAATGGAGTGACGAGCGGTTTTGCAGGAAGTCGATGGAGGCAGGTAGCTCAGGACCGTGTTTCGTGGATTTTATGAGGAAGGTCTACGTTGATAGGGTGAAATGATGATGATGAACAAAGATTCAAAAGTATTAGTATACGAGATTTCTTATATATTGAATTGGTAAAAAGCTAACAGGGATTAAGTTTTATTTATTAATAGTCACAATAGTGGGTTTTGGTGTTGCCTCGAACTCTGCTTAAAAACAAGGCGCACTTCTTGAGCCAAACTGCATCAAATGTATCCGTATGAGCCTCGGCGAACATTTTCGAAATGTTATTAAATTAGATTAGCAGAGCATTGTACACTGTGCTAACTGAGACTTTACTGATGTGTTGATAACAAAAGTGTGTGGTTTATATATTACTAGCTGTTACTCGCGGCTACGTTCGCGCAAGTTTAAGTTTTCTAAAAATTACTTGGGAACTATTTGATTTTCTGGGATAAAAAGTATCCTTTGTCCTTCCCCAGGATGAAATCTATCTAATTGCCAAATTTTGTCCAAATTGGTTCAGCGGTTTAGGCGTAAAAAGGTAACAAACAGACAGAGGAACAGACAGTGTTACTTTCACATTTAAATTATTGAGCATGGATGATAATATGATAATAAGCCGTCTAAGGAATTTTACATATTGTATGTAGTTATTATTTAATAAAAGGTTTAATGAACGGCACTCGAAACTTCTTTTTTTGAGCGTAGTTGCACGCTCCTGGAAAAAATATTACGTGCGTCATGAAAATGGAAGTTCGATAATACTACCCTAACTTAATAACAACTTTGGTTACGAAAAGGTGTCATTAGACTTTTGCAGCATAATGAAGGCTGAAATTTTGCTGTAAAATATGTGAATTTATTAACAAAACGTTGAAAGGATTTGCGTTTATCATCAGGGATGGCAATGTACAAGTTGACCTTTGACGCTGCTGCCCGTCACCAGTGACGGGATGATTCGGAATTAGTCATATTTAAATGCAACGTTAATCACGCTACATCTAATTTCTTTTTTCTTTAAGACAATGCGCCCACACTAGGATTAGATTTTCAGACATAAATTGCACAACACAACTAGACATGAAAACCAACGATTTCTTGCACAAATATGCTTCGACTTCCAATGCTTCGGCTGAGATTCGAAGCGAGGACCCGTGGCGCAGTCTTACCGCTAGGCCACGCGGTCTTCATCGTATTGTCTAGAAAGTTTTGCTTGAATTTTAAGTAAGGGCTTAAATTTAAGTTAGTAGTTGTACTCTACCAGTTCTAGCATAACGGCCCGTCAATGTAAATTAACGTTTCCTCGATTTATTTTAACAAGACATGTCGAATTCTATTATTGTTATATACTAGATGTGTAAATTTATATCAAAATACATTTTAGTCTACATACCAAATGGTCAAAGTAAAAGATGAACTGACTTCGATGCCATGGGTCCTGGGTTCAAAACCCAGCCGGAGAAGCTTTTGTGCAAATAACCAGAAATTAAGTCTTCAGGTGGTTGTATGTGGATGGTGGCTGGTCTGGTTGTGTTGTGATTGTCCCCGTGTCTCTGGTACTATACCATAGCCTTTGCGTTTGCGCGTACACTTGGAACACTATAATATGTCTTGCGCGTTTAATAAATTACAACAGTATTCGGAAGTTGACGCCGTGGTCATCCAAGAAGAAATCATATTTTCAGTTCGCTCGCTTTGTTCGCATTTTTCCCAACTGTACGCTAGCCTACGTTTGCAAGAACGAAAATAACAACGCAACTGAATGTTCTTCACATTAGCTTCGTTTTCGAGGAGTACCTCTTACGAATGTCGAAGTAAATTGCTTTAACAATTTGCTTTTAAAACCAGTTGTGTTTAAAGTCGTGAAAGTAAAAATATTCATTACAATTATACTGTACCCACTTATGGTTCAATTAAAATTAAAAAAAATATATAAATAAAACCGTTGGCAATTATTTAAAATCAGGAGAAGGAATATTGCCTTTACATCATCGGACATCTAGACGCACGGCAGGTTTCTATCTTTTTGCTGTGGACATACCTTGCATTCATATTTACAATGCGTGCAGTAAAGGACTGCAATAATTTGCCTGTATCATTTTTTCCGTCTGATTACAATGTGACTGAAAAAGCTTTTACTAAGCTAGTGCGTTTACCACCCAAAGCTACACCGCTGCTTACCATCAGGTGGGATCGTAGTTAAGCACTAGATTATTAATATAAATAGATTTCAGTTACGAGACTAGCTGAGATTACTCTCAATTTCGCAGGTAAAACTTGTTCAATGCACTTTTCCAAGTGTAGTAGTGTAGATTTAATGTAGTTGTGTCTTATTTTATAATATATTTCCTTAGTTACATGGCTCCACCCTCCTATCGCATATAAAGCTTATCTAGGAGGTATGTTATGTCATCGTGTGTACAAACAGAGTACATTCCAGTTCAACAATATTAGTATTTCTTCACAAACTCATTAACTTATTCATGAGGCAATGTATAAATTTTTAAAACAAAACTCCAGAAAACGCACAAAGAATTCCTATAAAAATAACAAATTTCTTATGAAGCAAAGCTTTTTGATATAAATCAATACATAAGTGATAAAAACCTCTTGGAGTGAGGTGATCGTAACATTGGTAACACGAAAAGAAAAGTTTAAAAAACTGCCCGCTGGATTTCTTGTCAGAACAGAGGAGAGGAGGAACAGAACTTCACTAGTTCGCACCAAATGCGAACTAGTGAAGTAAAAAAAAATTACATTCAGTAAATATAATGTAAATAACCTACATTAAATAAACATTATTCTATTCTGCTCCGAGGCGTTAACCGATAATTTATGTTGGATTGTATCAGAATACTGAAAATTTATCTTTGCCCTGGAATTAGCTCAAGTTGCTTGCGTGCTATGATATTTAACAAGAGCGCCCGGCTCCACCACCAAGCCTCTTTATGCCAGCATCAAAGAAGTTATTAAATGATAAAGGAAAACTTCGTAAGGGATTTTGCCTGTCTGAGAATTAAAATACATCACAAGGATATATGAAACCAGCAGGTAGCTAGATCAGCTATTTACTTTCATTAAAATTTTGTGCGAACTAGCGAAGTAAAAAAATTACATCAAGTAAGTATTATGTAAATTACCTACATTCAAGAGAAAGAAGAAGAAAAGAAAGCCTTACACGCATGACATAAAAGCAGTAAAGAATTTAAAAAAGAAACTTTAGAAAATGTATATACTTCAAACAGGGTGACAACCAAAAACCTTTTCAATATCAAACTCATTACATATACGGTGCTTACTAGACATAGAATCTCGTCCTGCAAATATAATCTAAAGCGGTAACTCGGTTTTCAACGTTCTCCAGTCTAGAACTAAAATCAGTCTTGGTAACATTAAGCTTCACACCTTCCTGGCGAAAGCTAACCACTTCTCTTGACAGGCTCTTTAGTTCAGTACGGAGAAGCTTCATTTCTTGTGTTAATGTCCCTTCGATAGAACTCTCAACGCTGGAGGCCACCACTGTTTCTAGATGTTCTTCCGATTCTCTAAATGTAGGGCTTTGAAGCGGCGTCTGATTAACTCATGCCTTTGATGCTCTAGATTTGCAAGTTGTACGTGCCCATTTTGCGTTAATCATCTGGGCCAATATGAATGAAATACGTTTTATTATTTGTCCGTTTCGTTTTTATGTGAAGAAAACAAAATTGGATTCCACGCAATAAGATTCTAGAGTTTTCTATTCCTTTTCCAGAATATTTACGAAAAGAAATTTCAAAGTTGTATTTATTTCACAATTAAATTAAAGGTTTCGTAAATTTTAGAAAAATATTAGAGTTTATATATAACTTATATTTTTCATTTAAGTAAATTAATCAGTAAATATTATTTCTTTTGCGGAAGAAAATGACGAGACTAGCAAATCGTTCACCTGATGGTAAGTGCAACGTCTGCCCATAACAAATGCTGTGTCACCAGAACATTTATGTTCATCAGTTCTTAAGTCTCATATGCCCAGTGATTATACTAATTCTCATTAATCTTCAAACCGAAACACAGCAAGGTTTGCAAATTACCGTTTTACGGCAGATAAACTGGAACTGCGGTGTTCCTAACTAGATACGAGTAGATACCTGCACAGGAATCCTACTACCAGAAATTTTATATATATAAAATGCAGCTGTTGCTTAACTAAACATATATTTTATTTAGGTTTGTGTTACAATTTATGTTTCTTAAACACACCCGCGATACAGGACATCAGCATTTATGATAGAGAAAATCAATACATTCAACAGAATGAATGTAGGATACGGAACTGACCACTAATAATAAAACTAAGTTTAAGAATTTTTTCGCGTTTAATTTTCCGTTAAATCAGTAAAATCAGTTTTATTAAATGAATAATATTCGCGTAAATATAATAAATCATTATACTAACTACTTGTCAGTTACTTATTAGTATTCAGCTTACTTAAATTGCTGGTAGGAGCTGTATGCAGAAATCCGCAGCGCCGGTTGTTCTGCGGTGAAGCAATACTGTAAAAACTACTGTATTGCGGTTTGAAGGCTAGTGTAAATTTAAGAATTTAAAAAAAATCATATTAAGATTGTTTGATAATAAAGCTGCGAGATAAAAAACGATGTCCTCCTGGCCGATTTCGTCCACCATGACAACTTCCATATAATGTCGGAACCTAATTTGATAGCTCATCTAACATATATTATATTGCAGTAAGTGTACACGCAAACAGAGGCACCCACTCGTCCGCTCCTACGCGTGCCTGATCAATGCTCACAACATAACATAGGCTAGGATGCAGTGACAAAATCACCGGGCAATCACAACACAACAAGACCCGAAAACCGATAATTTGTGTATCTGCACAAATGCTGGCTCCGGCTGCGATTGGAATCTAGGATATAGACGACAACAATTAATAGGTCCCCTTACCACCAGGCCACGCGATCGGAATAAAATAATTAGTAAAGTAACTACGATTCTAAAATAATTTAAAAGCTGATGGAGATTTGAATTTAATTCGTGATCGTTACATCAGAAATGGCACTCATTGCACTCATATACACTTTAATTCGACATACAAAATGATAACATGTCGTACATTGCTCTTTAGATTGACAACTGCCACAGGGTTTTGTTTTCCTGAATTCGAGTATTAACAAACATAAATAAATTTAACATAGCTTAAGAGTCGTGGTAGCTTAAATTTCGTAATATACGACCTGGGTTCGATACCTAGTGCTGGTACCACCAAAATTGATAAATGCAATTTTAAGTGCTGATTTACAATGTGCTCGACGGTGAAGAAAAACATTGTGAGAAAAACAGGATGCCTGAGGAATAAAAATATTTCAAGGACATGTGAAGTCCGCCAGCGCGCATTGGAACAGCGTGGCGGAGTCTTCCCGGCTCCAAATCCCTCATACAAATTAAAGAAAGACGTTTCGTGGAATTCATATCAAAATGCTTTAAAACTGTTTACCAGGAAGTTCATACGTGGTAGAACCGTGCTACAGTTGCAGACATATTATCTGTAGGACATAAATAGGTCAATTTAACCGAAGAGGTACCACTATTAAACATTACATATGTGATCTACACAATATATATGTAATCTGTAAAATAGCAAAATAACACTGCTGCGTTTCTATGGTATGTGACGCGAACCGGAGACCACTTATACCAATTCAAAGTCAAAATTTCTTTATTCAATTTAGGCTTGCTTAACGCTCTTATGAAAGTCAAAATCTACACCTGTTCGAATTGACCGTTACTATACTGGTTTAGGCGTATACGAGTCGGTTTACAAATCTCTGCGTAGCAGGTTTGGGTCAGCACAAACACACACAAACTTTTTTAAGTTGAATCTACTTGGCCTGATTAACAGAAATCGTGGTAACGTTGTTTATAAATGCCCGCAAACATTCACTTTAAGGAACGAAGCATCTTTAAATATGTCAGACCTGAGTTATACCGATTATAAAGCGGGGCAGCGTACGCAGTACAAGCGTAGCACTTATGGCACAACCTTCATACATTGGAGAGACGTAAATGCCAGCAAAGGGCAGAAGAGCGGCAAAATACCTACATTCCGAAGAGTCATGCTTTTGTTAGTTCAGCTGGATCTGTTATATCTTTTTCTCTCTCACGGGGCGCAACATAAGTTGGTTAAACAATTTATCACTACATATCTCATTTGTATTCCGCGACCTACCGTCCCTTGCTATTAAGAGCCGCGTTATGTCGGTAAATATAAGTACAGCGGCATATTTAGTAAAGAGGGAAGGTAAAGGGAAGGGGGGTAGATATTCGCTGGCTTTGTGGTGTTAGTATATTAACGTAAATCGATAAAAAAATGTTTTGAGTGAACATAACCTTGTATATTTAAAAAAAATGGATATTATCCTAAAATCCTATCATAAAGATTATAATTCATAATCCGTATGGAAAAAGTAGCGAGTAACAGTTGTAAGATTCTCGTATGACTTGTTGGAAATTTCGCGGTCTCACTTTATTCTCATTTTCTCGTCTGCACGACGTGTTTACGACTTCGTGGCATAATAATGTGAAATAATAAGCTACGCAGGACTTATTATAGTGCCGTATTTATTACCGCTACACCTGACTCGAAAATTATTTCTTTGTAGGTTGTACACACATTGGCTTATGCTAGTATTCAAACCGATGACCCGCAACTAAATCTGAGGATTCGATAATTAACAGTAATGGGTAAACTTGACTTAGTGGTAAGACGGATAACCACCGTCTAGATAGGTACAACCGCAGTGTCAATCATTCTGCCGTGAAGCAGTAGTATCGAATCATTAGTATTTCGGTATAAGGGGCACTAATAGCTAGTGAAATAACTGGGCACAGGAGACTGAAGAACTGATGTCTCAGTTACTGAGCACAGTGTTTAAGGGCAGATGTTGTGCTTACCATCAAGTGATTAATTTGTTCGATTCTTCACTTAGTTCCATAAAATAACTGACACCACTTGTATGGCTATTTATGGGATTCCTCGCACATTCAAAGCCGAGAAGAAAGAATGAATATTAGTTAATGAGCACTTAAACACTAACAAATTTAGTGGTGTCGCAGAACCCACGTCGCTCGGGTACCATAAAACTCGAGGCGAGCGCCAAGCGCACTCGAAACGCCTGAGCTAGCACGTCTTTGAAGTTTCAGTTTCACGTTTTACAAATTTGGCTTCGAATGAACTACGAACACAAGACCTCACATACATGACTGTGCGTAACGTATGAGTAACACTGTCTTCGTTAATCTTAATCAATGTTCTTAATGATCTAACATAAACTACTATTGCTGGTGAGGAAAGAAATAGCAATAAGTCACTCGATCAGAACTGGAAATATAAAAATAAAGTGGATTTTTGCCCGATCTTATTTCTTTCCTGTTTCGTGAATTTCACTGGATCAAGCAGACGGCCGGAAAAGCTAGAGATACAAGATTTAGAAGTTTCTCCCTGCTAAGTACGGTCAGTACACAAATTTACTAATTTGCATAAATATATTATGACTAAACTTTTTTCATTCAAGAT